>JZKD02S1365928.1:344620-356769 GCA_000966675.3 Picea glauca | reverse complement strand
CACACACACACACACACACACACACACACACACGATAGTCTTATTCCTTTGAGATTGTATGGAAGGTATTACATTCATTACACGAGATTCTTAACGTTAGTATATATAAAAACATGTCCACTTAATATGGTCCTTACCCCGACTATATACATACTTTAACCATTATACATAGAGGTCGTATTTCATCAATTTTACTTTTAAAAACTTAAAAAGGTAACTACCTATATAATACATGCCAGTTGTCTTGCACAGGTTGCTCGGTACACAAGTGTTTTAACGTTTTAAAGGGTTGATTTTCAGCTAGGCGTGACAGGTCGAAATTTTTAAAACCAGATAAGCACTTAACCCACCCTTTAAACCTAACTGAACAATGTGAACGCCCACCCGACCTGGTGACATGGCCTAGCACTGAATGCGTTTTGGTGAGCTAGATTAAAAGCGATGTTAAGTATGTCTGTAAACTCATTAATCCTCCGGTCAAACAAGTAAGGGCAGTCCTATACGTATTGGTTAGTTAGGTTACCGTGCCCAATGTCGGCACGCCATGTTCGTTTGATCACATGGCACGGGTACTGTGAGGACACTATCACCATTACTCTGCACTAAGAAGGATTCTAGGTGGAATTTGTAACATTTCCCCCTTTGGCTCAATGCATTTTGCGAAAAAAAATTCCTCAATGTTAACCCTGTATGTTTTCCTCTAGATTTATGACCAGCGACATGGAGCGTCTTGCTCTGTGTAAGGAAAAAAGGGAGGCACATGAAATACTGTACCAGGTAACCCCAAAATAATCTCTGTCGCTTGTGTTTTCTGTAATAAGAAGTTGTTAGTTTGTAATGGTAGTCATGATTGTAATTCCTTTGTAACTGTCTCCTTTCGGCTCTCGGATTTGAAGTTATTTCCCTTTGCTTTCACTTAATCTCTAAATACCATTTACATCCATGCTCTGTGTGGTATATCCTCCTTGGGTAAATCGTGGTGAGTTACTCTATGGTAGGGTTAGGATTTCCAGTGAGTGTAAACACCCTATGTTCATAGTTTTCATTCGGGATCTGTTTGAAGCTTATGCGGGGCAATTTAATCTTCTGGTTCAAGATTTATCTCCCGTAATATTTAAGTAAGGGTTCGTTGGAATGTCTATAGACCATGACCTCGTCTTTCTATTTATCATTTATACATGTACATTTCTTAATTTTTTCATGGCATAAAATATCACCCGAGATTCCGTGGTTAAATCCTTCTCTGTGTTTCTACATAAACTTTTAATTTTCTTGTGGTTTTATTGTATGTAAAAAGTGCAGACTATTATTCCCTATTTTCCATACGATATATCTCCCAGATTTGTAAAAGTCAAATATGGGTATGAACCTCGAACTATCAGTCCTCTATTTGGGTGTTCACATCCTGGAAACTTATTGTAAATTAATCTGTCGGGATTTTACACTGTGCAATATTCATAATGTTATTTCCTGTGTATGTAGTAGGGTTTTTCTTACCTATGGATGGAAATTCGTAATTCGTCCTGTAAGACTTTCCTCTAAATTTCCTTCACATTTCACATATTTAAACAGTAATCATGAAATTCGTAAAGCTTCCCTCTGTGTATAAATTCCACTGAAAATTACATAGTATGTATTCTTATATAATACTCAACCCTAATTCCTTTGTTCTTGAATCTATGTTTTTAAACAGTTACAAAGTAATTTCTTCAGGTTACACCGAGATTTAAGGTTGAACCTTTCTTGTGTGTCATTTAATGATTTTGGACAGTAAGAGCTTGCGTTGGATCTATATGCATGCCTCGTAATACTACTCCTCTGTGTATACAGGAGTCACTTACTCACGATGAAGAATAATAAATAAATCTACGAGATTCCTTCTTTTGGAACCCTTGAAAATCTGTGTACTTACTTGCATTATAAAAAAAAATCGGGACCTACATTTTTTGTATACCCAATGTATCGATTCACCCTTTTGTAGGATCCCCAACTATATATTACATGCATAAATTCTAGCTCTATAATCTAGGGTTTAAGATTCTGTGTAAGTAAGGTAACACTTTGCCCACTGTTGAGTTGCGCAATTTTATATACTTTTGATCTATTTAACATTGTAAATCTTACAGCCCATAAAATATCTTTAACACTGTTATAGTTTATAACCTGTACAGACTTCTTATTTTTGTGGGATTTATGACTTGTACCCTTCAAATTCTTACTGTGATAATTTGTCAATTTCATTCTACATTTATGAAAACATTATACTCAGATTGCATCAGCTAATGATGGGGCCCCTGTCTTCTTTGCGAGGGTACCCATCATCCATTCATGGGTCCACTCCTCCCCTTTGGATGGTGGACATATCATCGCTCAAACATTGGTGGGGACTACTTCTACTCCATCTTTAAGCTAAGTATTATTTCATTTGCTTAATATTATTTTCATTTGATTACTTAACACACAGTTTACTGAATCTGTCGATTTTCCCTTTGCAGGATTAATTAATTCAAAGGAAAAGGATCAAGGGGATCCGCTTTCTCGAAAAGGTATTCGAGTTCCGATCCTGGCATTTAGTTAAAAAAAAAAAACTTCTTCAGTTCTATTTACCAGTGGTACAGGGTCCTTACCCTAGGGTACTCTACTGTAATAAATTTGAATCAGAGTTTCCTGGTTGTACATATCATTGGTGATTTGATTCTTAATGAACATACATGTTATTGAAAACCATTTGAACAAGTTTTTCAAACATTGTAATGATTGTTGTAGCTTGTATTTATGGACCATTGAAAATCTTTGTTTATAGGTCCGATGTAATATAAGAAGGACTGTTAATTTTATGTCTTTTGTATGATCTAATCACTGGTAAATACTTATATTCTCAAGTAGATCAAGGATCGATAGAATATTTCTTTATATGAAACAACATATGTTTGTATAACTCCTTGTATCTATACATGCATCTATATATATGTATTTACTTATAGAGACATATATAAGTCAAAGAAAATTAACTATTCATTCCAGAATTTCCTTTACATGAAAATACATGAGTATATCTATAGGTATATGTACAGTCAAGCTTTAGGTATAACCACATCACAGGAACTTGTCCTTCTACTAACAATGGAAATAAGTAGATTTTTATACATCCAATCAATCATTTATATTTTCACTAACATCACATTAACCCATCACGCCTCTAATGAGTTGTAATCAACATACTTTTAACCAGAGAATAAGTAAAGGTACTTATCTGAATAAAAATTATGCTGGAACACAAATGGAATAGCCAAGTTCCACTCAACCGTAGAACAAAACAGCCAAATTACTTGCTCCGTTCACCCCCTAGCCTGACCATGAGTCCATAAGGGAGAATTGAAAATGATCATCTTTTTCTACAGTCCTCCTTTTAGATCAGAAAATTCCCTTGCCTCACACTAAACAATGTTCATAACAGTAAGTAATATCCTTTCTCCAACATACTAAGCAGTGTCCTGCCTCCTCCATATGTTGTATATCATGAGCATCTTGTGCCTAGGTCTTTTTTCCTCCTTGGGAATTTTCGTAGATTTACAAATCCGTAATTTCCAGGGGCTTCTAGTGGTCAAATTCCTCATTTTCCACTTGTAAAAATCAGCCCTAAGGTATCTCATGTTTGTTCCCCACTCATGGAGTCATGGTCAGTTGTTTTCAACCTGGTTGTTCCATTTGTCTTGCAGCAATTAATATATAAAAGGATTTGTCTTTTACATGTGTCATAATCAAAGAGTTAATTGGGAAAATCAAATATTTACCCAACAGTCATAAATAATTGATTACAAATAATCAAATTCCAAATTCAGATTTTCCATAAATGGCAAAACTTTTCCAAATACGAATTTGCCAAAACAAAAATTTATTCCTAAGTGCACACAGACTTTAATAATTAATTATTTTGGGGAATATTACATCCTCTCCCCCTTCAGTACAACATTGTCCTCAGTGTTCATTCCTCCCTCGGAATAGGGTTGGATAAGATTTCTGCAAATCTTCCTCTAATTCCCAAGTGGATTCCTCGGGACTAAAGTGCTTCCATTGCACGTTTACCTGAGCGATGGCTCTATTCTGTAGTATTGTTTCTTTCCTGACCAGAATGCACAGAGGTTCCGCTTGGAACTCGCCTTCTGGTTCCACCTACACCATGTTCCAATCGATGATGTGAGTAGGATCATGAATATACTTTTTCAACAAAGATACATGAAAAACATTATGAACTTTTAAATTTGTAGGGACTGCAAGTTGATATGCTACGGGTCCAATTCAAGCAAAGATATTGAAGGGGCCACAAAACCTAGGCACCAACTTTGCACATTTTCTTAGATTCAGTGAGCTTCTCCTTACTTTGACTTTCAAATACATGTGGTCCCCAACTTGGAATTCCTTGTGTCTCCTTTTCAAATCTGCGTAGATTTTCTGTCTATCATGTGCCTCTTTTAAATTATGACGTACCTTCCTTATTGTTTTCTCCATTTCCTGGAGCATTTTTAGTCCCATCATGAGTCTGTAAAATGGGTTATCCCGGCTAATCGAAGTTGTACATTTTTTGTCGTACAGTACTTCGAAGGGACTCATCTTATCTGACGTCTGATAGCCATTATTGTACGCAAATTCCACTAAGTGTAGGTATTCCTCCCACTTAGTTGGTTTCATTCTTACATACATTCGTAACATATCTTCCGCAATCTGATTCGTTCGTTCAGTTTGCCCATTCATTTGTGGATGGTAGCTTGTGCTAAAATTCAGGTTAGTATCCAACTCTACAAACAATTCTTTCCAAAACATTGATGTAAATTTGACATCTCTATCTAAAATCGTCATTTTAGGAATACCATGCAATCTAAATTTTTCCTTCATAAATATTTCAGCGATGTTAATATCTTTATAAGTAGATTTCACAGGTATAAAATGTGTCGACTTGCTAATTTTATCAATCACTACCATAATTGAATCATTCTGCGTTTGAGTTTTAGGCAAACCTATGATGAAGTCTAGTGAGATAATCTCGCACTTCCATTCTGGTATAGGTAGAGGTTGTAGCACGCCAGCTAGATGTTAAAGTTCATCCTTCACCTGTTGACAATCTAGACATTTAGATAAGTATTCATATGTCTCACCTTTCATGTTAGGCCAATAAAACAACTTCCTCAAAGTTGTTACCATTTTCTGGTATCATGGATGATCAGAATATGGCTTTTTGTGCACTTCATCCAAAATTGTTAGCTTTAATTCAGCAGAATCTGGTATGTACAGCATGTTTTTGAACCTTAGCAGTCCATTTTTATCCAAACCCAGATCTGTTATGTCCAAATTTTCTGCATTTCCTTGAAATTATGCTATTGTTTTGATGATTTTTTCGTCATTACAACTTGCAGCTCGTATCCTTTGTTCAATGTCGCTTTCTGATCTGCTAATACTTATCTCAAAAAGTCCATTAGTTCTCTTACTTAAGGGATCTGCAACTTTGTTTTCTTTACCCTTGATGTGTCTTACTTTGAAGTCAAATTCACTCAAGAAGGCCAGCCACCTTGCTTGCCTTGCATTATGATCTGGTTGATTGAATAAGAATTTCACAACACTATTATCGGTTAGCAACAGAAATTTTCTTCCCATTAAATAGTGTTGCCACATTTTTAGTGCATGAATTATAGTTTCTAATTCCAAGTCGTGTGTGATGTAGTTTCGTTCATGCTCTTTTAGTTTTCTTGATTCGTAGCAAATAACTTGCCCTTCTTGAGTTAGGACACCTGATGCAGGAGCATCGCAAGGGTGTGCAAGCATAGCCAGCAGTGAGATAGCATGAAGATAAGAGACAGATGGAAAAGCACCAAGCACATTTTTTGAAAATGTTTTGAAATATTAATGAAGTCATTAAGTGGAGGCATGCTTGTATGATTGTAAAAGGACCTTGAGCGATCTGCTCTCGTCCATAGTAGATAGGAGCCTTTATGTGTAATGAATGTAGGTAGATAGAATTTAATTCTAGATTAGACAGTTTTAGAGTGCAAGAGGGAAACGGGATATAGACACCGTCATTGTATAGTTGTAAGATTATTATGTCAATAAAGCATAGAGCATAGAGAAGAGAGCAGAGAGTTGTAGTTGAAAACACCCATGTACAAAGGTTTGAATTAATAGAAAGAGCTTCGATTCCAATTCATGGTGTCGTATTTGTTCTATGTGTATGCATGTTGAATGTTATGCTCATGGATGTTTACTTTATGTTATACATTTGCTTTATATGTTGTGTATATGATTTCATGCTTTGTGTTTGAATTCTGAGAGAGAGTAAGGAATGAGTTTCAATTGTTTCTCTATCTGAGCAAGAGTTCCTGCAAGGAGTGTAGTGAAGTTTGTCTGCAAGGAGTGCGTTGACAAGAGTTCAGAGTTTTATCTCTAAAAGCTCAGGAGGGATAACAATTGTTCTCATTCTCACAGAAGTGCAAATTGAGCACAGGAGTCGTGCAAGGTGTGCGTAGACTGAGTAAAGTTACAGAGTTTGCAAACCTGAGAAATTGTTGAAGGACTACTATTGCAAGAAGTGTGCAGAGTCGAAGGACTTCAATTCTTTGAAGTAATTGAAGGATTCACCGCAAGGAGTGTGTGCGGGAGTCTTCTTTAAGACTCTTGGAGAAAGCTCAGGAAGGATAGGGTCTTCGTAGTTGTCGAAGAAAAGCAAAGAAGGTTGGTGCCTTGAAGCGTTGAAAGGAGGCGTAGCAAGTTTTTGTTACAGGCGGGTAAGTTCCGTGGAGAAATACTTGGTTAAATTCGCAAGAATTGTCCAGGAAGAAACAGACGGTCGGAATTCTTTGAGAAGAATTCGCGAAGTCACAAGAGTCGTTAGATATTGCAGAGAAGCAGGAACGTTACTGCGAGCTTTCCTCAAGCGTAAGCTCAGAAGAAATCAGGACCGTAGGATCCAAGTCAGCCAGGGTCGTTGGATCGCTCACGAAATCTCATTTTGGGGTTTCATGAGTTGAAGGTTCGAAGGTTTTTCATTAAGGTTCGTGAAGTCGTGAGAGGCGAGTAGCGAGTGGCGACTGGATTAGAGTTGTCCATCTAGGGAGGACACATGGCAGAGATATAGAGATCTCACGAACTTGGAGGTTCACGAGGTGAGAGTCCAAAGGTTGGGTACTCTAGGTTGCAAAAGGCGAAGTGTGAAGTGGAGTGTAAGGAACACGTGGAAGAATCGCAAGGTGGGCCCGTGGAATAGACAGGGAGACATGCATTGTTCATTGAAGAGGGTCAACACCCCATTGACTTTTTGTGTCTTGGGGGTTCGTAAGATAAGGGGACGAAATTCCAACCTTTCGACTTGCGAAGTGGCGAAAGGCAATAAGCGCTAGTGGGAAGCCTAACCAGTGATCATGCGCAGAGGGCGTTGATAGCAGGGAGACATGTGTTGTTCATTGAAGAGGGTAAACACCCCATTGAATTTTCATGTCTCAGGGGTTCATAAGATAAGGGGATGAAAGTCCAACCTTTCGACTTGCGAAGTGGCGAAAGGCGAGAAGCGCTAGTGGGAAGCCTAGCTGGTGGTCACGCACGGAGGGCGCTGACAAGGGAAGGAGTTATATCCGTCTCATGATCTCAGATATCGCGGGATTGGGCAGGAGGAGTCGAGAGCTTCGACTCGCAAACTCGTGAGAGGGAATTTGTGACAAGCGCCTTTCAGTTTAGGCCTTGGCCATAGCCGGTGGTCACGTGGAGAAGGGGGAGCTTGCACCTAGTGCCGTTCACACCAGGGAATCTTCCGAAAGGACCTGTGGATCAAAAGAAAGAAGATTCAAGCGGGGAATTGAAAGAGTCAATCCGGCTCAAAGGGAAACGAAGAACGATCCTATAAGCAGATCCTCGACCTGAGGGTTGAGTGGGTCTGCACCAACACCTCCCAAGCCTTCTTTACTCGCATCCATGCAAAATGTAAAGTCTTTATCAGGGTCTGCTACACTTAAAATAGGTGTGGTTGTTAACAGTTCTTTTAGCTTACTAAAAATGTCCTGACATTTATGTGACCAAGTAAACTTTGTCCCCTTTTTCTGTAGCGATGTGATTAGGTATGAAATCTTAGAGAACCCCTCAATAAATTTGTGGTAGTAACCGGTAATTCCCATGAATGACTAGATGTCTGCCACATCCTTAGGTATAGGCCATTCCATGATGGCTCTTATCTTCTTTGGGTCAACTTCAATACCTTCTTCAGATATTACATGTCCTAGGTACTGTATTATCTTTTGGTAGAAGTCACATTTGTCAAATTTTGCATACAACTTGTGTTTCCTTAAGGTCTGCAATACTATTTTTAGATGTTCTTCGTGTTCTTCTTGTTATAACCCTAATTTGCACCATACATGCCTACCTAGCATCAGTCCATCTCAGATCCCTTATTTTCCAAAGCACTACTGAACAACACCTTAAAAAACCTCTTTTATAAGGGCCCACACGCCCTACTCCATTATTGCACGCGTGTACACGCTAGCTGACGTAAAACATCCCGCGTGTACCTACAAAAGCATGAAAAAAGGAAAGTTGTCGACGGAACACACAGCTTTGGGTGAGTTAACTGAATCTTCTGGCCATGCATGGCCGAGGGTTCATCCAAATACCTAGCTTCCTCTAGCCTATAAAAGAAGGGTTAGGGGTCTTATTTGGAGGAGGAAAATAAGAGTAAAGAAACTATGCCCAATTGTACATTCCCATTGTCCCAACCCTTTAGCCATCCTTGTGCAAAGAGAGATACAAAGCAAAGATGTTGGAGGACATTTGAAGAGGAGACTAGGATCAGGTTCTTGGAGCAGTGATCGGTCTCGACATTGTAAGTTGATTCATTAAATTTAATAATAAAGAAATGCTTTTCCCGTCCCACTATATGATTTCTTCATAGTTTAGTGAATGTATGTTTGAATCTCTAACCCATTAATCCATAGAACAGATGCATGTAGAGTTTGTTGCTTGTTTTGTATGCAGTTCAGTCTTGGGAGGATAGCTACTAGAAAGCAATCAAGCGTGAAGAAGGATCGACATCGAACATCTGGAACAAGGTATGTTCTTTTAACCATGTATTTTCTTAAAAGAAATGGGGATTAGGTATGGGACGACGGTAGAAAGTAGGATTCTTTTGGTCTTATCTGCATGCATAATATAACCCTAAGTGCTAGTCCGTAGGGGAATTTCCCACCACAACACTTCTTCTGTTTTCGAATAAACTAAAATGTCATTAATAAATACCAAAACAAATTTATCCAAATATTGATTGAATATGTTATTCATCAAACACATAAATGTTGTTGGTGCGTTAGTAAGAATGAACGGAATAACAACAAACTCATAATGTTTGTACCTCATTCTAAAAGTTGTTTTACTTATATCTTCATCCTTTATTCTGACTTGGTCATAAACAGACCTTAAATCTAACTTAGAGAAAATATTTGCTCCTCCCACTTGGTCAAACAAGCCGTTAATTCTAGGTAGAGGATACTTGTTCTTAACAGTCATCTTATTTAACTGTCGACAATCAATACATAATCTTAAAATCCCATCTTTCTTTTTAACAAAAAGGACTGGTGCTCCCCAAGGCGAGACACTTGGTCTGATGTATTCTTTGTCCAACAGTTCTTGTAGCTGAATTTTCATCTCTGTCAATTTGGGTAAACTCATCCTATAGGGTGACTTAGATATCGAGGTTGATCCAGGAAGTAGATCAATATAGAAATCTATCTCTCTTCTTGGAGGTGGTTATGGTATTTCGTCCACAAATAGATCTCTAAACTCATGTAAGACGGTAAAGTATTCTAGGTTGGGTTTATCTTCCTTTTCTAAAAGATTGGTCACTTGAATAGCATAAATTTGACAACCCTTATTCATGCATTTTAAATTGCATGGATGAAATCTGCCTAACTGAGACTGGTTTTCTGATGCCTTGTATTGTCCTAACTGTGTTTTTTTCATCTTTGTAAGTAAGTGATTTTTTGTAACAATCCAGAATTACTTTGTGTTTCTCTAACTAGTCCATTCCAATTATTATATCGTACGATCCCAGAGGTAAAATATTCAGATTTAACTTTGTATTTTGTCCATCTAAACTGAGTTCACAATCAGAAATGAAATCTGTTACTTTTCTCTTAGTCCTTGTTGCTAGTTGCACTAACTAGGATTTATCATGCTTTACTTTCTTAAGCCTGTTTCAATCAACTAAATCAGGAGTAATATAACTCAGACTAGCTCCTGGGTCAATTAAAATAGAAATACGATTATTATTAACTTTACCTTCAATCTCCACTATAGTGGATTGATGATCAGCTTGTCGACCATCTACAGATGCATTAATTATGTGTATGCTTCTGCCCACATCTCCTATTGTAGAGGCCTCTTGCAGGTTATGAATTGTGGTCCTTGATGTGGAAGTTAAACATGGACAGTTCCTCCTTAAGTGAGGTTCTCCACACTCCCATCATTTTAGTGGTTCTTTGGGGTTGTCCCCAAATTTCTTGGCTCCAAGATTAATTGATCTACCTCCTCCTTGGGTGTTTTGGTTGTTAGAATGAAAATATTTCCTTTGGAAGTTCTTCGCCATATTCTGGAAAGGGGTTGGTTGGAAGCCCTTCTTCCGTTGATTCATCTTGTCTTGTTTCTTATCCTTCCATGCTTTGGGAATTTCATACCTCTATTTGTATTGATCATAGCACATTCGGACCTTTCTAAAAACTTCCCTTAAAGTTTTGGGATTGACGAATTCAATTCGGTCCTTATAGGACTATGGTAAGCAGCATAGGAATCATGTATTTTTACTTTGTCTTCCTTGATGTATGGCACAAATATTAATAATTCAAGAAATTTGTTTATCGGGTCGTCCATGGTCATTTCTCTGAGTCTTATCTCATAAAATTCTTTGGTCTTTCTTTCATAATAGATTTCTAATAAATATTTTTTCTTGAAGTAATTCTTGAAATCTAACCATTCCATCTGTTTCTCTTTTAAGCACTTGGCAAATTTTAGGTATTTCCACCAGATACTCGTTTTTCCCTTCAAGTTATAAATGGTCATTTTGACCTTCATGTTACTAGAATAATTATAAATTTGGAAGTACTTCTTTATATCCAGTAACCATGCTTCATCCTCCTCACCTGTCCTGGACTCTCCATCAAAGTTGGATAGTTTGATCTTCTTGAATTCACCCTCCAAGTGATCCACCTGTTTTTTTCCCTTCCTGTGGCTATTTTATCTTCTGTTGTCGGTGTGCCTTCGGAAGAACTGTTCTTGTTTTCTGCTTCAGGACCAGAATTTTTAGAGGCTCTTTTGTTGACTTCTTCTTCTTGTCTTTATATTTTGGGCTCTTCTTTTTTACTATGTTGCACAGCAGCACTTCATTTATTTCATGTTGGTCTTCGTGTGCCTTTTTCAATTTCTCATTATCTGCCTTGAAAACTTACAGTTCCACGATAAGGTTCCTCATTGTTTCCAGAACCTGGGTGGATGAACCTCCTTCAATGTTCTATCCAAGTTCTTTAGGAGGTCCTTGATCGAGATTCTCCTCCAGTCTTATCTCCTCTTCATTATGTGCTTCCATTATCACAACAGAACGAAATTTATGTTTGTAACAGTAAGAATTTTTGTTAGTTTTTCTTTTAACAGAAGAAAATGTACTTAAACTAATTTTGGCCTTGCCCTGAGGTCCAAGTGTTGTAACCTTCAACTTTGATACCATATGTAATGTACCCCAAATTTACCAAATAAAAAAAAAAATTGTTATGTGCATTAACGCTTCTTGACTCTTTCTTGTTTGTTCCATGTGATCTTTAATATCGTCACATCAGCAATATAATGTATGCTTTTCCTTACGGCGTCTATCATGTCATACTTGCCATAACCAGTATAATATTCTTATCATGGAACATCTATATAAGTGTGTTTACCATAGTACTAACTCATATCCCAACTCAGCATATTCTACTTTATATCCAATACATGAGTACTTAAAAATTACCCAAAATTAATCCCAAATAGTGTGTTTCTTATCTATACTCTTATATAACATGTATAAAGAATATTGGAATTATCATAGGATATAAAGTCTCTCTCTCTCTCTCTCTCTCTCTCTCTCTCTCTCTCTC
>JZKD02S1365928.1:325629-344512 GCA_000966675.3 Picea glauca | reverse complement strand
TTACACGAGATTCTTAACGTTACTATATATAAAAACATGTCCACTTAATACGGTCCTTACCCCTATTGTATACATACTTTAACCATTATACATAGAGGTCTTATTTCATCAGTTTTACTTTTAAAAACTTAACAAGCTAACTACCTATATAATACATGCCAGTTGTCTTGCACAGGTTGCTCGGTACACAAGCATTTTAACGTTTTAAAGGGTTGGTTTCCAGCTAGGCGTGACAGGTCATAATCTTTAAAACCTAGTAAGAAATTAACCCACCTTTAAACCCTAACTAAATAGGTTCAACGTCCACCCGACCTGGTGACATGGCCCAACATTGAATGTGTTTTGGTGAGCTACATTAAAAGCGATGTTAAGTCTGTCTGTAAACTCATTAATCCTCTGGTCGAACAGCTAAGGGTGGTCCTATACGTACTGGTTAGTTAGGTTATCATTCCCAATACGAGCACGGTATGTTCGGTTTATCACATGTCCCGAGTACTGTGAGAACGCTATCACCATTACTTTGCACTGCGAAGGATTCTAGGTGGAATTTGTAACGTTTTCCCCTTTGGCTCTGTGCATTTTGTGAAAAAATGCCCCAGCGTTAACCCTGTATGTTTCCCTCTGGATTTATGACCAACAACATGGAGCGGCTTGCTCTGTGTAAGGAAACAAGGGAGGCGCGTGACCTACTGTACCAGGTAACCCCAAAAGAATCATTGTCGCTTGCGTTTTTTGTAATAAGAAGTGGTTAGTTTGTAATGGTAGTCATGATTGTAATTCCTATGTAACTGTCTCCTTTCGGCTCTCAGATTTGAAGTTCTTTCCCTTTTCTTTCACTTAATCTTTGAATATCGTTTACATCCACGCTCTGAGTGGTCTATCCTCCTTGGGTAAATCGTGGTGAGTTGAAATATGGTAGGGTTATCATTTCCAGTGTGTGTAAACACCCTTTGTTCATACTTTTCATTCAGGATCTGTTTGAATCTTATGCAGGGTGATTTAATCTTCTGGTTCAAGATTTATCTCCCATAATATTTAAGTAAGGGTCTGTCGGCATGTCAATAGACAGTGACCTCATCCTTTTGTTTATCGTTTATACTTGTACATTTCTTAAGTTGTTCATGGCATAAAATATCGCCCGAGATTCCATGGTTAAATCCTTCTCTATGTTTCTACAGTAACTTTTAATTTGCTTATGGTTTTACCGTATGTAAAAAGTGCAGACTATTATTCTTTGTTTTCCATACGATATATCTCCTAAATTTGTAAAAGGAAAATATGGGTATGAACCTTGAACTATCGGTCCTCTATTTGGGTGTTCACATCCTAGAAACTTACTGTAAATTAATTCGTCGGGATTTTACACTGTGCATATTCGTAATGTTATTTCCTGTGTATGTAGTAGGGTTTTTCTTACCTATGGATGGAAATTCTTAACTAGGAATGTAAGACTTTCCTCTAAAAGTCCTTCACATTTCACATATTTAAACAGTAATCGTGAAAGTCATAAAGCTTTCCTCTATGTATAAATTCCACTGAAAATTACACAGCATGTATTCTTATATAATACTCAACCCTAAGTCCTTTGTTCTTGAATCTGTGTTTTTAAACAGTTACAAAGTAATTTCTTCAAGTTACACCGAGACGTAAGGTTGAACCTTTCTTGTGCATCGTTTAATGCTTTTGGACAGTAAGAGTTTGTCTTGGAACTGCATGCATGCCTCGTAATACTACTCCTCTGTGTATACAGGAGTCACTTACTCATGATGAAGAATCATAAATAAATCTACGAGAGTCCCTCTTTTGGAACCCTTGCAAATCTGTGTACTTACTCGCATTATAAAGAAAATCGGGACCTACGTTTTTCATATACCCAATGTATCGATTCACCCTTTTGTAAGATCCGTGACTGTATATTACATGAATAAATTCTAGCTCTTAATCTGGGGTTTAAGATTCTGTGTAAGTAAGGCAACACTTTTTCCATTGTTGAGTTGCGCAATTTTATATACTTTTGATCTATTTAACACTATAAATATTACAACCCATAAAATATCTTTAACATTGTTATAGTTTATAACTTGTACAGACTTCTTATTTTTGTGGGATTTATGACTTGTACCCTTCAAATTCTTACTATGATAATTCGTCAATTGCATTATTTATTTATGAAAATGTTATACTCATATTCCATCATCTAATGATGGGGCCCATGTCTTCTTTGTGAGGGTAACCATCATCCATTCCTGGTTCCACTCCTCCCCTTTGGATGGTGGGCAGATCGTCGCTCAAACATCGATGGGGACTGCTTCTACGCCAGCTTTAAGCTAAGTATTATTTCATTTTCTTAATATTATTTTCATTTGATTACTTAACACACAGTTTAATGAATCTATTGATTTTCCTTTTGGGGGAATAATCAATTCAAAGGAAAAGTATCAAGGGGATCGCCTTGCTCAAAAAGGTATTTGAGTTCCGATCTTGGCGTTTAGTTAAAAAAAAAAATCTCGAGTTTTGTTTAGCAGTGGTACATGGTCCTTGTTGGCACAAGGGGCAGATATGGGGTTCAATGCTACAACAGCACACCAACAAAACCCTAACTATCGGCCCTTTCGGCAACACCTAGGAAGCAGATGAAGTCTCACCCGAGGTAGAGACAGGGGTGGTTGCAGGACTCCAGTGTTTGCAACCTTACTTGGGACACAGATCTGTGACTATAACACCTTAACAGGGCACTTAGCAGTTATAGTTCATCAATATGCAGTCTTAGTTTACAGCACAGTTAAACCCCAATTACAGAGCATTGCAGTGTTTAACCTGATCTACTATATTCAAGGACTAAGCACATCCACATAGGCCAGATCTAGTATTCATTCATACTATTAAGCACATAGCATTAACATATCTATCTATCATTCATTTATATCGAAGCACTAAGCACGTTAAGATATAAACACATCAATACATCGCACAAAGAAGAGCAACACAGCATGTACGTGGTTCACCCCCACCCTGGGGCTACGTCCACCAACTCTTCGTCTTCTTTATTAGCTTCTTCAATTAGTTACTTGCACAGAGCCACAAAAACCCTACTCCGCAAAGGACAGGATATCTGTGCACCTTGCTAGATACTCCTTCCCCGGGCTAGGTTACAACACTAAGCCTCTTCTCAATCTCTTACACTCACTTTCACTTAGCTCTGCAAGCCTCATACAGTATGCACAAAATCAATCTCCACTCAACACTTAGCACTTTCAATCACATAGATCGAACTGTAGCACTTAGCATACCAGCCTCTTCTTACATTGCCTAGCTACTTATTTATACAATACAAAATTGGTCCTAAACATGGGTAAACCCATGGGTCGATATCCCCATACCCATTACATAATCCTGAAACCCAGAAAGGGCCCTAAAAGGGGCCGAGATCCCTCGATCTCCGCTTCGTCTTGCGCTCTACCTTCGACAGGCTATCGAAGTCCCAAAAATAGGTCAACCTGACCAAGGATCCTCAAAACTTGGTCAAGAGCCAACATGCCCCCAACACTCACCTGTGACTCATCCCGAGTCACTCTGATTTGGGTAGCTCAGTTTCAAAATCCTCGAGCCTGGCTCGAGCTTCTTTGACTTGTTTTTATGCCATGGCCTCCTATTTAGCAAACTATTGTATGATTGTTTCGTTGACAGGTCCCTCTAGGCGTTGTTCTGTTGCAGTGACGACTTGCTCCAGTTCTTCTCCTTGGCCTTCGATCTCTGTGAATAGTTGGTAAGCCTCATCCTGTACAGGTTTGAGCCTCTGAGAAACTTCCATGAATTTTCTCTGAATGGTGTGAACCTGTTGTTGGGCAGTGCGCTACTCTTGGGATCGGTTTATCCTTTCAACAGCTGACAAGGGCTTCAACTACGCCTATATTGTTTATGCTTGATACTTCGCCTCTTGGAGCTATGACTCTAGTGTCTTCAGTTCTGGATTCTTAGTGAGTCGCTCATACGTCTGGGCACTGTGATCACTCAATTACTTAGATTCCATGGCAACGGCCTTTGTTCTCTCAACTGTGCCTCAAGCAATTGCATCTCTTTTATCCCTTACATCATGTCGAGTGTCAAGCACTGCATGGAGCTCTAAGTCTATTATTCATTGTTGTAGATCTTGGATAGCTTCTGTGAGCTGCTCTACTTGATGCGTGACTCGGTTTTTTTCCTGTGTCTCTAAGCCTGTCACAGAGCAAAGTGCTTTGTTGACTTCTTCTTTCACTTCGAGTTTCTCTGTGAGCAACTATTATTTTTCTTGTTGCATCTATGTTTTCTCCTCTTCCAATTTTTCCTAGAGAGCAACCTTATCCTACTCTACAACTCGACGTTCTTCTACAAGTACTCCTTGCACTTGATTCAAGGCCTGGGTGGCTTGCTCTGTTTCTTCTTATGCTCGACAAAGGTGAGCTTCGGTTGCATATGCTATTCGACATAGTTGGGTTGGTTCATCTCCCAACTCTGGTTCTCCCAATGGCAGGGGCGTAGTGGACACTGCGCGACTAGACTGAAGGGTGTGTTGTACCCCTCGAAATTTGACCTCAATTATGTCGTACATTTCCTCTTGCTTGGCTTCTTGTTTCTCTATGATTTCCTACGAGGCGTCGTTTAGGGCTACTATGATGAAGTCAAAATCATTGGTAGTGAGTAAAGTCTGCATCTTGGTCATGGTGGCTCTGGATTTCTTTCGAGAAGAAGGTTTCAAGGGAGAAACCTTCCTCTTTTTCAGGGGATCGATCTCATCTCTAGGAGGTGTTACCTTGCCTTGTTTCTGTTCATCTTCTTTTCCATTTATCTCTTCTACTTCATCATCAGCCCCTCAGTCAGGTGATACTGAAGCAGTCTTGCTTGAGGCGCTGCTTAAGTCTTGGACCTCTTCGGTCTTCTTCCTTATGTTGGGTCCATATGTATCATGTTCTTTGTGCGTGGTCTATGGGTTGTTAGGGTCAGACATCTTTGTAGGGTTTGCGAGAATAAGGAGGTCTTTCGACCAATCCTTAGTGATCTCCTCAAGGTCCTCTTCTGTGAGCTTGTAGTGCGACTAAAGCTCCTCCTTATGCTTGTCTGCTTGTGCTATAATGTAGGTGAAGTGTTGATTTGAGTGAAACTTCATCAAGGGTCGGAACCTCTGTAGGGTGTTCGGAGTCATGCGAGGTTCAGCTTCGATGGCTCTCTTCAGCTGGAGGTAATATGTGTGAAAAACAGCGTTCGACTGCCACTGTTTGCTCATATCGCACAAGTACCAGAGCATGGTCAACTTCACAGCAAGAGGATACAATGGCTCGATGTCCGAGAAGTTCACACCTTCCGACATTTCCCAAGAAACAAAAGCGATGAGGATCAGGAGCCAACTAAAATGGAATTCATAGCCCTGAGCATGTGCTTCGCATCAGTCCAATTCAAGCTGATTAACTAGGTACTTCACCAGTTCATCTCTAGACCTTCCACGCACTTCCCTGCAAGGTCAACGACGAAGCCTATGACCTGCATGTGTCAGTTAATTCATACTAGATTCCCTGCAATTAAATGATATGCTAGGCACATTGCACCATTCTGGATGGAGGCTACCTTGTAGCCTCGTGTCCCCTTCTCAACATCATTGTATGTATCCTTGATCTTCTGTGCTAGTGCGCGATCTATGGATTTTCCTGGATAAAAGTCCTGTGGATTGGTTCCTTGCATACTCAATCCTGTGATATGGATCAATGTCAAATCAACTGTGACGCGGTGGTCGAGCCATAAGTAACCACCATGGTAACATGAAAGGAGTAGCTTGACACTGGCGTTAACTTCCTGTGCCTTCCAAAGTGTGGGATTTTCATTACATTCAACAAGGTGGATTGCACGAGGTTCGTCGTCCACATCTGGGGGATTATCTTTGAATTCTTCCCCTTCGTCTTAGTCAAGTATTTATACAGGGCGAGCATGCTATGGTTCTTGTGATCTCTGAGGTTGAAGTTGATGAACTTCAACGTTGCAATCTGTCGTGTTGTGCTCTTACTGTGTGTATCCCCTTCGGGAGGTACGTAGTAACCATGGTGTACTCAAAATCTCTTGGCACACTATCTCGACTCACTGCACTGGCCAAAGGCAAGATGTAATCAGGCAATATGGTCGGGATCAGCTTTTCATTTGCTAGGTCATCTCTATGCTTGGTTCTCTTCTCTGCGATGACTCTGGATGGTCTGGATCCGCGAGCGGTTGACGAAGAGGCTTGCACTCCTCTCATCAAGGATGCTTGAATACTTTCATATATTACTTTCTCGACCATGAGATCGATGAGAACTTCTTCGACGATTTTCTTCACGGAGTTGAGCTTGTCTGACATACATGCTTAGATCGGATGGATGAATGAGTGCGCAAAACAATAGAATTGGTGTCGATCTTACTAATCACAGTGTGGTAGCAATGAGTTCTCTCTGATACAATTCGCAAAAGTGTTCTCAGTGCAACATTCGACGGAATAAGTAGACAGCAACGTAATGGATCTTTCCAATGGACAAGAGACCTTCATTAATTGATTTATGTCTGTTATGGTGCAGTCCCAACGGTCTAGTGGCGATCTTTTTGACCATAAATGTCTTTCTACCTGTTCAGGGTATCGGTCTAACAGTTATACTGTTCCCAACGGCTATATTGCTTCACCATGGTGAAGTGCCATGTGACGTTGTTCTAATATCTCGACAAAGTTCTTGTTTTGTAAATTTTCCCTCTGTGAAGTTCCCTCTGGAACCTTCTATAGATTTTCGATCTTTGCTCTCTTCTTGCTGAGCTTTCGAGCCTTCTTTCCGGTGAGCTTCATCTCATTATTCCTCTTTCCATTCTGATTCTTGTCTTCCTCTAGCATAGTAACTTCGTGTTGTTGAGATTATTTCCTAAGATTCAAGGGTAATACTTCTTCTTTATCTAGGATAGGTACTTCAGTCTTCTGCAAATCTTCTTGTGTTCTTGGAACTTCGACATCCAAATTAAATTGCTTCAATTTGTTCTCCTGTTCCTCAATCAAGTGTGTGATCCTCCTAGTCATGAAATCTTTTAATTCTTGCTTTTTCTTCTCTAAGACTTCTTCTTCTTTCCTTCTAGTCTGGTCCTTCTCAATCCAAGGTTTTCCTAGTAACATGGTAAATGGAGCGTTGTTCTCAATAAATTTAACAATCTCAAAATCTTTCTCTGTCGAAGTTCCATGAGCACTCATAGATATATGGGTAAGTCTTCCACATAAGTTTATCAGTTTTCCTCTGAATAATCTTATTCCTCCCGATGAAGGAATCATAGTAGACTCCTCTAAAAGTTCCCCATTTCTTTCTGTCATGATATTCACCTGTGTTTTCTCATCCAAAACACATTCAACGTCAAAGTCTCTTATTATTGCTTCAATGCACTCTTTTTCTTTGAAGATATCTGATAAGATGATATGTCGGTGGTCATTCAGAGTTTCTTTCATCTATAGTAATACTTTTTCTGATTCTTTCTGGGGTTCTACCATAATATCAGTTTATGGATCTGCCTTAGGGTTTTCTTGGTTCATATTCATTCTTTCAACCTTAGCAATCATTCTAGGGCAATCCAATACTTCATGGTCCATAGCTCTATAGCAAAGACAACTAGATCTTCTATAAGGGAATTTCTTAGGCAGATGTCCCGGTCTTTTGCAACTATAACAAAGTGTTAATCCTCGTTTTCTTTTAAATGATCCCCAACCTTTCTGGTACTGCGCAATAGGATCATAGTAGCTAACTCGCAAAAAAATATTTCTAGGATCCTACATCTATTTGTTAGTCCAAATATTCTCTCTATGCATAGGTATAACATACCTTTCACTATTCTCATCAGATCTACTCATATCAAATCTTATTTCTTCTATCAGTGCCCTATTTTTCAAGCTATGACAAATCTTATCAAGCATACTTAGATCCATACTTTAGAAACAAAAATTTCCACTAATCTTATCTTCAGCAGAGCTCAAAACTTCCAGATCTAAAAAATTTCACTATCCTTACCTCTATCAGAGCAAAAAGCGTTCAGATCTTATCTCTTTTCTTCAGATCGGACTTATTTTCTTATCACAGAGCTTCACAGATCAAGTAGAATATTGTGCACTAGAGAAACAGATCTACGCATAGAGATTTAACAGTTTCAGGTCGGATCTTCGCACAAAGCTTATTTTTCCTCAGTTCCCAGCAATCACAGTTTCAAGTCCCGGCAACGGAACCATTTGTTGGCACAGGGGCAGACCCAAGGTTCAACGTTACAACAACGTACAAACAAAACCCTAACTACCAGCCCTTTCGGAAACACCTGCGAAGCAGATGAAGTCTCACCCGAGGTAGAGGCAGGGGTGTTTACAGGACTCTAGTGTCTACAACCTTAGCTGGGACACAGATTTGTGACTATAACATCTTAACAGGGCACTTAGCAATTATAGTTCATCAATATCTAGTCTTAGTTTATAGTACAGTTAAACCCTAATTACAGAGCATTGCAGTATTTAACCAGATCTACTATATTCAAGCACTAAGCACATCCACATAGGCCAGATCTAGTATTCATTCATACTATTAAGCACATAACATTAACATATCTATCTACCATTCATCTATATCGAAGCACTAAGAAAGTTAACATATAAACACATCAATACATCGCACAAAGCAGAGCAACACAACATGTACGTGGTTCACCCCCACCTTGGGGCTACATCCACCAACTCTTCGTCTTCTTTATTAACTTCTTCAATCAATTACATGCATAGAGCCACAAAAACCCTACTTCACAGAGGACAGGAGATCTGGGCACCTTGCTAGATCCTCCTTCCCCGGGCTAGGTTACATCACTAAGCCTCTTCTCAATCTCTTACACTCACTTGCACTTAGCTCTACAAGCCTCATACAGTATGCACAAAAGCAATCTCCACTCAACACTTAGCACTTTCGATCACATAGATCGAACTGTATCACTTAGCATATCGTCCTCTTCTTACATTGCCTATATACTTATTTATAGATTACAAAATCAGACCTAAACATGGGTAAACCCATGGGCCGACATCCCCATACCCATTACATATTACTGAATCCCAAAAAGGGCCCTAAAAGGGGCCAATATCCCGCGATCTCTGCTTTGTCTTGCACTCTGCCTTCGACAGCTTGTCAAAGTCCCAAAAATAGGTCAAACCTGACCAAGTATCCTCAAAACTTGGTCAAGGGCCAACAGTCCTTACCCTAGGGTACTCTACTGTAATAAATTTGAACCAGAGTTTCCTAGTTGTACATATCATTGGTGATTTGATTCTTAATGAACATACATGTTATTTAAAACCATTTGAACAAGTTTTTCAAACATTGTAATGGATGTTGTAGCTTGTATTTATGGACCATTGAAAATATTTGTTTATAGGTCTGATGTAATATAAGAAGGACTGTTAATTTTATGCCTTTTGTATGATATGATCATTGGTAAATACTTATATTCTCAAGTAGATCAAGGATCGATAGAATCTTTCTTTATATGAAACAACATGTGTTTGTATAATTCCCTGTATCTATACATGCATCTATATATATGTATTTACTTATAGAGACATATATAAGTAATAAAGAAAATGAACTATTCATTCCATCATTTCCTTTACATGAAAATACATGAGTATATCTACAGGTATATGTACAGTCAAGCTTTAGTTATAACCACATCACGGGTACTCGTCCTTTTACTAACAATGGAAATAAGTAGATTTTTATACATCCAATCAATCATTTATATTTGCACTAACATCACATAAACCCATCACGCCTCTAATGAGTTGTAATCAACATACTTTTAACCAGAGAATAAGTAAAGGTACTTATATGAATAAAACTGAAGCTGGAACACAAATGGAACAGCCAAGTCCACCCAATCGTAGAACAGAACAGCCAAATTATTTGTTCCATTCACCCCCTAGCCTAACCATGAGTCCATAAGGGTGAATTGAAAATGATCCTCTTTTGCTACAGACCTCCTTTCAGATCAGAAAATCCCCTTGCCTCACACTAAACAGTGTTCATAAGAGCAATTAATATCATTTCTCCAACATACTAAGCAGTGTCATGCCTCCTCCATATGATGTATATCATGAGCATCTTGTGCCTAGGTCTTTTTCCCTCCTTGGGAATTTTTGCAGCTTTACAAATCCCTGATTTTCAGGGGCTTCTAGTGGTCAAATTCCTCATTTTCCACTTGTAAAAATCATCCCTGAGGTAACTCAAGTCTGTTCCCCACTCATGGAGTCATGGTCAGTTATTTTCAACCTGGTTGTTCCATTTGTCTTCCAGTAATTAATATATAAAAAGATTTGTCTTTTACATGTGTCACAATCAAAGAGTTAGTTGGGAAAATCATATCTTTGCCCAACAGTCATAAATAATTAATTGCAAATAATCAAATTCCAAATTCGGATTTGCCATAAATGGCAAAAAAATTCCAAATATGAATTTGCCAAAAACGGAAATTTATTCTTAAGTGCACACAGACTTTAATAATTAATTATTTTTGGGGATATTACAAGTGATGCAAAGATGAGAAGAATGGCAGAGCACAGACCAGAAAGGATCTACAGGAATTCAAGGACAACAATCTATAACAACAACAAAAATGAATAAATAAAGTTGAAATAAATATGCATTGGAGTGCATAATGGAAGGGGTGCATGATTCATATAATAAATATAGAATGCATGAACATGAAATAAGCATGATGACATTAACTTCTTAGTGCATAATGATGGACATTTTGTGCATATGGACATGCCTAGACATGTATATGGCATGAGAGTAGAATATATATATATATATATTAATGATGTTGTGATATTTGAATATGACTAATGATGGATTGCATAACCAGGAAATTGTGTATAGCATGGTTGAAGATGTTGATGATGTTGATGCATATGACAGCCATCCATGTGAAGATGATGAGGATGGTAAAATGTTGATCAAGGGCCGGTAAAGGCAGCCTGGGAGCTTTTACAAACTACCAATTGGTCAGGTAGCATAAATTAATGTAATAATAGCCATGCAAGTATGCAATTGGGGTTGTTATGATGCATAAATGTTGAAAGGAATTGAGGTAAGAATTCCCTCAACTAGATTTTTAACACTTGGAGTTGATAAAAAGGAAGAAGGCCTTGAGTACACACATGCTAGGTAATGATTGAATGCATTTATGATGAATTTAATTGCATATTGTGTTATGTTGGTTATGATATTATGACCAAGATTAATTCAGGAGACATTAGTCTTGTTGTAGCAATGAATGTCATTAGAAATGGTCATGTGTGAGGCTGTGATGTTGTTGGAAATGGAAGGACTATAGCGCCATACAAGTGCATGATGGTTTTCCCCCTGTAAAACTAATGTTTGGGTTGCAACCTCTTTGCCAACACAAGAGAGCACTAAGAAAAATATATTCCTAGTGTTGTGTATGTGTCGAAGAGGAAGGTATCCAAATGATTGGATAAGTAATTAGGGAAGAGTTTAGATGATGTGTTGAGGTGTGGGATATATCTTCCAACTCACCATGGTGGAATACATGACATGGATATATGGTATTCCAGAGTCAATGCAAGGATGCATTGTGTAGATGTGGCCATGATTATTAGTACATTAGTTTTTATTTAATGGTAAATTTTGATTGCATTATGAAAAGATTGGTGAGTTGATAATGCATGTGTAGTGAATGATAGTTTCATTCCATATGATATGATTAATAGTTGAATTCCATTTTTATATAAACAAGGGATGGAAATGATTGAAATGCAGGAAAAATACAATTCTGAAATCATTTCATGAACTGTTAAAAATGTGCATGAATGCTAACAATTTATTTGGTTGCATGAAAGTTGAGAAAATGCAGGAAGAATTGTCTTGGATGTGGAAATGGTGTAAGCCCATAAAGGATACCAATGCCTACATTTGAAAGATCCAAACATAATGAGCATAAAACTCATGCTTGGGAAATTTTATTTTTAATGTATAAAACAGATTTGAAAATTATAATTAAAAATTTTATGATGATGTCTCATATTGACTGCATGCATATGATGCAGATAGAATGATTGCCACACGTTACAAATTGCTAGTGGAATTCTAGCAGCAAGTTGGCATTCATTTGCGCAAGAATACCTTGGAAAATGATGGATCGTCTGAGGAACTTATTAATAGTGAAAGGGATTCTTGAGCCTAGAGGGTGAGTACAACATGAAGAATCGGGTTGTCAGGCCTGAAGAGTGAACTCATGTGTTGGAGTTGCATTGTTGAAGAACTAGGTCGTCAACCCTGAAGAGTGAACTCCTATGTTGGAGTTGCACTATCGAAGAACCAGGTGTTCAGACCTAAAGAGAAAACTCCTATGTGGGAGTTTGACTGCGGCAGCAAGGTTGTTGTTGGTTATTTTTCCTAGCAACAATTTCCCTTGAGTCCCCAGTAGTGAGATTATATGTCACCTATGCCTGAAAGACCCTGATAAACGAATGGTGTAGCCCAATGGACTGAGAGAAGTGAAGGGAGCACATTCCTTGGGTCAAACCTGATAAAAGAATGGTACAACCCGATGGACATAGAGCAGTGAAAGGGGTACATTGCTTGGGTTGGGGAGGTCGAGAGGAAGAGAGATGGTAGAAATCAGGATAGTTGTAGAAGAATACCAATGGGTTATGTATTTATGTTTTGGGCATGAGCGCCTATGTATTTATGTTCATGGGTCATAATTCCCATGTGATATTAGGTCGAAGAGCCTATATGTTTATTAAAGGTCAGAGAACCTAGAATTGTAATTGTATGAACATTGTATTGTGTTGTGCACTAAGGATGGTGCAAAAATAAGGGGGAGGGGAATGTAACATCCCCAGTTTTAATTCCCATAAATTATGATATAATTGTATAAATGTGAATTAGGCTGGTGAGTCGATATGAATGGGCAAAAGATCCCATACCGATTAATATGGTCGAGGGCCAAATTGTATATTATGAACATTGAAATAATTAATAAAAGTAGTAATCATTGATTGTGATACAATAAGGATGAAAACAATGGGGGGGGCTATGATTCCACAAGAGAGATGGGTCCAAGGGGGATTTTATTCATGGGTATTAATCCAACCCACATTCTTGAATTATTATGTTTGTGTAAACCTTCTCTTTGTTGTTGAGTTTCCCAAAGACAAACATTTATTTCATGTAAGAGGGTGGTTGTGAGGAGTCACATCCCATAGTTATTGGGGAGCATGATGTTGAAGTACAATCAACACTGAGTAGAGTGAGCACTCAATTGACTTGGGGAAAAGGAAATTTGTATGGCCAAAGAAGACAATTTTTGCATGCAGATTTTGGGCAAAAAGAGAGAGTTGAGTGTTGGGAAGAGCACCAACCATGATATGCTTGAGGGCAATCATTATTCGGTTGTGTATTGTTCTCTTGTGCCGGAAATAACTCTCTTGTGCCATTAAAACACGTTGTAAGCCTGTAGTGTGTTTTCCTATTGAGGAAATGGCTCAAGATCCTTGAGAAGGTTGTTCTGAGCACTCCTGAAGCGGTTAAGAATTTTTTGAAGTCCCCAGATGAGAGATTATTGGCCAACCAAGTGCACTGGAAGCCCTGATAAACGAATGGTATAGCCTGTGGGACTATGAGAAGTGAAGAGAGTACATTCCTTGGGTTGTGAAAGTTGTGGGGAAGAGAGAGCTAGTGGATTGGAACTGTTGTAGGAGTAGAACCTAGGTTTTGGGTTGCTGAGTGAGGAGAGTGGACAACTAAAGGGTCGGATCTCCTTGTGGACTCATAGCCTCGACTTGGGAGTGGTCTGTTGTTGAGATTTGGAATAGCAGTGCCTATAGTTGGGAGGTTCATCCTTTGTTTGCAGCCAATTGGATTATATTTATAAATAGATAATTGTTCTATTGTTTATTTATGATTATTCCACTGTGTAAATGATTATTGAATGTTGTAAGTTTATTGTGTGCTTACTAGGTGCATTCATGTTTTTATAAATGTTGTAGATGCATGGGTAAATCAACATATTGTTTTGATGTAAATTGTGTGGGCATGTTGCCCCTTGGTTTTATTTTATATGTATGGGGGAGTTTTTAAATTCATTTTTAGTAGGCTAAGTTGTTTTTCGCGGTGACGAGACTCAACTTGGAAGGATGGGTACGTTACATGTCACATCCTCATTTTTAATCCTCGGTTTAGTGATGTATAATGTAAATATGATATACAGCTGCAAGCCTAACTGTGCAATATGTAAACATTGTATATCATAATAATAAAATAAAATGTAACTCTTATTACAGATAGACACTCACAGAGTAATGGGGTCTAAGTTTCAAAAAGTGAGGGGAGGTCTAAGAGGGGGGTCCAAAGGGGAATTATTCATGGGTATTAATCTCAATTGTCTTTCTAAAACTATTATTGGGTATAAACCTTCTAATTTATTTTTGAGTGTATCAAATCCCCTATCATTAAACACATGTAAGAGGGTGGGTGTGAAAAGTCACTTCACATAGTTATTGAGAGCATGGGACTAAGTAAAATAAACATTGGGAAATGTGAGAGTCAACCTACATGGGAAAAAGGGAAATTTGAATGGGTATGGTAGGCATTTCTTACATCTAGTTTTTGCAACAAGGGAGTGGAGAGTGTTGGAGCTTGAAGGTATCCATAGTGGGAATGTGTGGCATCTTGTTGGGGTTGTAAATTCATGAAGAAGTAGGTTGTTAGGCGTGTAGAGTGATATTGTTGTGTGAGAAATTACCCTAGGGCAGTGAGCTTGTTGTTGCAGGTTTCTTGTTGTTGTTATGAGTCCCTCGAGTCCCCAATGAGAGAGATTCATATCCAACCTGTGTTGGAGCCTTGGAGGGAAGTGGGAAGGCTTGAGGGACTATGTGCAGTGAAGGGGGGTCCCATTCCTTGGGTTGTTCAGGTTGAGGGGAAGAGAGCTAGGGGATTGGTATAGTTGTAGGAAAATTAGCATGTTGTGGGTTGTATTGGGTTGTGAGTGGAAAAAAGAGAGACACCCTTTCTTGTGGATTCGTAGCCACAACTTAGCAGTGATTCGTTGTTGAGATTTGGAGCAACAAATCTACGGTTAGGTGGAATTTCCTTCCTCTGCAGCTGATTGCACATTTGTTGATAAAAAATAAGTTTTTTTATCTATGTTTTTCTGTTCTTATTTATGGGATTTATTTATTTTGCATAAACTCTAAGTTTTAAGCATTTATATGATGTTGTGTGAATGATAATTTAGCTAAATTCATGTTTTAAAAATGTTGTTATTTGCATGGGCATTTTTAGCATGCATGCATTTGATTCAATTGGTATAAAAAAAATTAAATTGTTGGGTTTAGTAGTGGGGACACTACATTTTGTAGAGATTTTGCTAATGTGGAGCATTTGTTTTTCAAGCAACATATAGACACGTCTAAAATTTATGCGAATATTTAAAATGATACATGTATATCTAGCATGAACATGTTAAAATTATAAAGCTTATGGAATTGCAAGCACACACAGGTTCAAACCTAGAGGGGGCTAGGGTATGTACACCTCTCTATACAAGGGGGTCTCATACACCAATTTGGTGTCTTGTTGGTTATGACCTTAAAACTAGATTATTATTATTATTGTGTTTGTGATTTCATGACTCAAAAAGAAACAATGGGATGTAAAGATTACCTTCCAAAAATAAAAATCACAAACAACATTAAGCTAACTTCACCTAAAAGGGCCAAAATGATTTTCACGGTTGGTTGTGAAATCCAAAAGAAAAATTTAGAAAGTTCCATTCACACTTCGAGCTTTCAAAACAAAAAATCCAAAACCACATACAATAGGCTCAATGGTGAGGTTATCCAGTTCATGTGGAATGATCAAGTTTTGGATATTAGGATGAAGATCTAAAAATGGTGGAAACATCTCCTTGAGGCCCAATCTTGCAACCGCAGATGAGGTATCAACCAAAGTCCACGTTTCACAAGCGCCTGTGCACGCCAACCACCCCCGCTCTCCTCTTGGGGTGCCCGGACGGTGATCATTTACTTCTACCTCGCTTGAACCTGTAAACTCACCTGCAATTGTCCTCCACCAGGTACAATGCTAGTGTGACCTCAATGGCTCTCCAAACTCTTCCGCAGGCTAAATCCAACGCCTTCCTCAGGAAGATTTCTCATCATGTTAATATCGTTGCCCAACGAACTCTCCTCTCAGTTGTTCCTCCTTCCATGTGAGACCTCTATCATTGCACCAGGCTCCTCCTTTCGACCTCAAGCTCTTGTTTCACCCTCGACACTCTCCTTCTCGTCTTGCCTTGGATTCTTCCTATGCCTAAAGTGTGAGCCCGATTGTTATGTCCAGGCTCATGCTCAGCCCACAATGGTCGTTCTCCCTCCGCTTTTTGTCATCCTGGTTCCTGTTTCATTTGTCCCTGGCACTCCAACATGGACCACCGCTTTTTCCTTCCTCATCACGAAGCCAACGACTGCAAGCCTTCATCTACTCCCCCCATGACTTCCACCATGGCCTCCCTTCTCCCCAACTCAGATGCAGCTTCCATTTCTTCCCCTTCGCCACCACCTCACCCTGTCTTCATTGATGCTCAGAGGGAAACCATTTTGGAGTTGCGTCGCGACAATGCAGAGATGAAATTTCGATAGGAGTTGATGGAGAAGCGCCTAGACTGGCTTTTGGACTCGGGCACACAGAACCCTGCTCAACGTCGCACTGAAGAGGAGCTGCTACAGGCAACCATGGAGCCAAAGTGGCTAGAATCGTCCAAGCATGCCTTCCCCTACAGCTACACAAGCAAGAAATCTAGATGGACTGCTACTTTTTGTTTTTTACAGCTTTCGTATGGCCCATCAAACAACAGAGCTATATTTTTTGCTATATTTACGAGCCTAGCATCGTTTTATACAATGTTGATCTTGTTATTATGTTAGATAGTATATGTTATATTAGAATTTTATGAAACTTTTATCTTTAGTGGAGAGGTTGGTTTCCTATTATGCAACCTCGGCACCAGTTTATGGAACCTCTCATGTAAATTATGATTCTGAAAAGAAATACAAACAACTAGCTTAAAAAAAAAAAAGGCCCAATCTTATAGTTGCAAACCATAATAATGATCTAAAAATAAGTATTCCTACAACTTGTTATATAAAAAAAACTCGAATAATTATTTTATTCACTATAAAGATCAAAGTTTTGTCAACAATTTGACATTAGAATACCTTATGTATTTGTTACTACTATACTTGATTAATAAAAAAAACAACAAGCTTTGAAAAAACTCTTTGAAAAACTTTAACAAATTAATATGAAAGGATAAAATTGGACGGTAAATCGATTCATATAGTCCATTCATGAAAAGAGGATTTATAATTTTATAATTTTATAATAGAATTATAAATCTTAAGACTTGAAAATCTTTATGACAACTCAAAGAGTTATCCTTTTAAAAGAAAGACATCTTTGAATATATTATCGAGGATTAATGTCTACCTTGTATATATTTCTTCATGTAAAAGGAAAAATAAAAAAAACAACAAGCTTTGAAAAAACTCTTTGAAAAACTTTAACAAATCAATATGAAAGGATAAAATTGGACGGTAAATCGATTCATATAGTCCATTCATGAAAAGAGGATTTATAATTTTAAAATTTTATAATAAAATTATAAATCTTAAGACTTGAAAATCTTTATGACAACTCAAAGAGTTATCCTTTTAAAAGAAAGACATCTTTGAATATATTATCGAGGGTTAATGTCTACCTTGTATATATTTCTTCATGTAAAAGGAAAGGATATTTTAATAAAGTTATTTATGTAAAAGGAAAGGATATTTTAATAAAGTTATTTATGTAAAAAAAATTGGTTAATCTTGATTGGAGAAAAGCATTTTTAAAATAAAGTTATTTATATCAATTTATGAAAATATATAAATAAAATATTTATTTAAACTTTATTACATTAAGGTATAGTTACATGGGAATTGTTTCAAGCATTTCCAATATATTTGAAACTAGTTCCTAATATTATGAGAGCTTGGGAATTAGTAGGGAAAGTCCTTAATTGGCTCGGAACTGTTTTGGGAACTTGAAAGCTTTTTGGGAGCTTCAACATCAAGAAAATGAGAGCTTGGGAACTAGTTTCCTAAATAGAGAGCTTTAAATTAAAATGTAAATATTTTTATTCCATTATTACAAATACATGATTTATTACAAATATTTTCACTATATTTATTTAAAATATCACTATAAAGCAAAGACTAAACTAGAGTAAATATTATTAAGTAAAAAAAAGTAATAGTACTCACTTTATAGTTATGGATATGAAAATTTGTTAATGCATGTGAGTTTTACTTCAAGCCCACACAAAACATGAAAGTAGAATAAATCAATACCCTATCCATGGCAAGCATTTGCTCCAATTTGGTGTTGTTATCAACCAACCATATCATTGATTTTTATTGTATTTCCAAATTACAAGAGTATCTAGCTTTTTCCAATCACAACAAGAATAATGTTTCAAATTTATAAAGATGTTTGAAGTTTATATATATGTAAAGTTTAATTTTTAAAAGATGTTAAAACTTTACATATGTATTTTCAAATTTTGTTTCTCATTTTCTAATGGAATCTTTATGGATGTTAAACTTTCAATATTGTGTTAAATATATTCATATAATTATTAGTACAAATTAAATTAGTAATTTCAATATTATATTTGTTACTTGTTACAGTAGGAACAACCTGGATTGACCTTCAATTTTATCATTATCTAGATACATTGTAATCTAAAATATTTTTTATTCACGTTC
>JZKD02S1365928.1:292682-311214 GCA_000966675.3 Picea glauca | reverse complement strand
ATATATAATCTAACAATTTGATTGGCTGATTGAAGAATGAATTGCAGGAAGCAGAGGGTCATAGATATGGCAGTAAAGTAAGCCCATAGGAAAGACCGATTGCCTGCTGAGCCAAACTGCAAGGAATGGTATTTCCTTTTGAGAAAGTGAATCTGATTGTTAGTATGCACCATTATGAAATTGTTGTGACGATGTTGTAAAGGTGCAATAAAATGTAAGTGCATGAGAACTAACAATTTGATTAGTTGAGGAATGATTGCAGGAAGAAGGAGTCTTGATATGGCAATGTTGTAAGCCCATAAGGAAGACCAATTTCTTGCTAAGCTAAAATGTTATGGGAAGGAAAGTCCCATGATTATGAATCAGGTTCCTGTGCAGAACAAATATGAAAACAAATTGTGGAATAGGAAATCTGTAGGTGACAGATTTGTAATAAAATTCTGAAAGTTGGAATTTATAATGATGTCTCACGAATGTTGTATACCTGTGACACAGGTGAGGAGAAAAGATCTATCCAGAAGGAACAGATGAAGGTTGTCAAAGTTGAAGATGATAAAAAAGAAAAGGGGCTACTGCTGAGCCATGAAAACCCCGTGATAAGCCATGATCGTCTGAAAATTATTGTGTTGAGGTAACACAAGACGAGGTATGCCTTGGCAGAGCAAGTCTAAGGGACGCCTCGACTGTAAGACTCGATAGAGTCTCTAAAATTTTCCTGTGCGAGAAAACCTTGGCAGGGCAAGATGGATCACCCGAGAGACTGTATAACAGTGAAGGGGATGCTTGAGCCTGGGCCTGGAGGGTGAGTGACCGCAAGGAAGAGTAGATCTTAATAATTCTTGTAAACTATTGGGATCATGCACACAATGGGTAGTTTCCCATGCGGAAAAACCTTGGAAAGGAAGATAAAATCATGATAGCTCTTGTGAACTATTGAATTGGAATCATGCACCCAATAGGTACGTCAAGGAAAGAAATGAGCATGGATAACAAAACTACCATGTGGATATAGATCCACAAACTGCACAGATAAGTACTGTGCTAGAATATGAATTTTCCTTTTTAATTTGGAACAACAGTAAGATGTTTTCACACGAAATTGTGATTAATGTGCTTGTTGTCCAAGAATTATTGAAGGCAGGTGATGAAGACTAAGATTCTGAAAGAGGACCTGACCGAGGATGAAGGTCAAGACTTCTAAAGTGGCTGAATGAGAAAGGCATCACATGTGTTTTGAGAAAAGAACATCGAGGATTGTGTTCCTTTGAGGGGGAGGGAATTGTAACACCCCTGTTTCCCCCAATTTGTAATTAATCATAGAATAGGAATTGCCATGCTAATGCATGAGGAAAATGTAAATGTATTATTGTTTGAGTTGCCAATAACTAACTGTGGGGGTGAAGCCTTGAAAGTACTAGCCATGATATCACTAGAGGAAGAATGTGAAAACCATACAAGAGGGTTCATATATCAAATCACCCCAAATCTTCATGATAAGGATGAAAAACCTCCTTCGAATCCCAAGGAAAGGAAAGCAATCAATGAAGAAAGAACGGTGGTTGAATCACCAACCACCCCCCATGAATGGAAACATGGGCTGTCACCTTGAAGTACTGCAGGGACCTGCAGACCTGAGTTTCCTTCTGACAGAATGAACATGATAGGTCGGTGAAACCATCCAAGGTAAGAGGGACACAGAGGAGAGGAGAAGGACACACGAGACGAGAACGGGAGCTTGCAAGGGAGAGGCACGAATCTCTCCAGCGGATCACGAACAGAAGGTCGTGAGCTTGATGCTGAAGAGCATCTGAGAAACCTTGCCGATGCCACAAATGAGTGAGAAAGCTGCGAGTTGCAGAAAACAAGACCCAAACAGCAACTGAAACAGAGAGAGAACCCTCAAGAAGAGTGATATTTCCCTAGTGATATCATGGCTTAGCACGGGGGTGGCCAGAGTGCTAATATTGAATGCCTCTGAGCCTATGGTCGGGTGGAAGGACGAACACCCACAGTCAGTTGGTTCATGGCAACCTGTAATAGATAAGTGATTTCTTACTCTGTGTAATTTAGCTGTAACTAGGCATGAATTTGGTTATATGGTGTATGTTTCAGGAATTGTGCTTGATTTCTGAATGGATATATTGTGTCTCTTTCCTTACTGCTTGGTTGTATAATTAGGCCAGTAAGAGATTATATGGATAGGACATGATCGGTACTCGTAAATACTTGTGTCCTGAGGCAGCTTGAGTTAGAGCCACGAACGGTGAGTTCGTCGACCTTAGGCATAGTCTCATGTACACATGCCAACCTTCCTAGTTGTCTAGAGTCCCTTCGAGGATGAATTCTATTAAGCTCTGGAGAGGTAGTGTAGTTATGCATAGGCTCCCTGCAAGGCAAGTAGAGACCGAGACTCACTCAAGTCCTAGACTTGACAAATGAGCGCAAGGGGTGCGTGGAAGACTCTTCTAAGAGTCAAGCCCAGGAGAAAGAGCACAAAACTCTTAATTCCTTCATAGCTGAGAAAGCTCAGGAGGGAAAACACTATTCGTAAGTGCTGGTGAGACCCAATAGTCGACTTGCAGTAGAATATCGAAGGCTGAGACCTTTGAAGCGTCAGAATTTTTCGAGATCGGGAAGAAAGCCAAAGTTGAGGAGGAAGAGCAACAACAACCCTTAGATCAACTGTAGAGTGTGGATCTGGACCATTGAAATCCTACGTCCAGACACATAGGATAGCGTGCAAGAGGAGAGGATCTAAACGGACGGTATAGAACCATCAGATCTGGAGCGGGGACCAACAATCATTGGATCCGGAGATAGGCACACGAAAGAAGTCTCGAAATCACTTCAATCATTGGATCGTTGGAGGACAGATGGCGAACATCTGGAAGCCACCGGGGTTTTGGAACTTAGGCGTATAAGGGTTGTGAAGAACGAGGATTCACAATCATTGAAATCGTGAGGGTTATTCTGGATCGTTGGATCTAGAGCGACACGTGGCAGAGATCTAACCCATCGGATTTTCGTCATCTGGGATACCTAAAAGGAAAATCTCTTGTATTTGTCAATCGCGAAATCCCGACTTGTGAAACCCCAAAGTGAGTTTAGAGGATATATGGTTTGGAGTTTCGACTCCTGGGAAACCTAAGTGCGAGACCTCCTGTCTATGCATATCCTGAAATCCCAACTTGTGAGGCCCCGAAATGATAATAGAGCGGATGAGATACAGTGTTTCGGTGTTTCGGTACCCGGGAAACCCAAGGGTCAGTTCCCTTGTACTCGCCGGTCGCGAAAACCCGACTTGCAAAACCCCGAAATAATAATAGCGCGGATAAGTCTTGATGTCTCGGTATTTCGACACCTGGGATATCTAGAGGCAAGTCCCTGGTACACGTCAATCCCGGATTCCTGACTTGTGAAATCCTGATACGGCTTAGCGCATGTAGTTTTGGTTTTTCGATGTTTCAGCACCCGAAAAACCGAAGGGTATGAACCCCTCGTCCTCTTCTACCGTGAAAACCCAGTACGCGAAACTATGAAAGGTGGGATGCTATGTTTTAATCTGAGGCATTGTTAGATGTGACAAACTATTGGTCCCTTTCGGATTTTGGTACTTTGAGAGACAAGAGAGCAGAGGAACTCATGCATCGCGATTTCCCGAATCGTGAAAGCCGAAAACACCTCTCCGGTAAGGCTCGTGGTCATAGCCAACGATCACATGGGTAAGGATAAGGGATGTTAGGGTCTGCATCAGGCCTCATAGAACTCTCGAGGATTATGTTCCTTGGTGAAAGGAAGGAAAAATCCAAAAAATATTAGCTCTCGTAGTGGGTGTGTGACATTGGGTCACAAACAATCGTGATTGGGTCAAATTCTCAATGAGGTTAGACTTGTGCCATGATATTCAAGCTAGTAGAAATCTCAACCAACAATGACATTTGTTACCCCCAGGCTAGGGGTAACTAAGGAGATGATGTATCGAGGCCCGCGGGTTGAAGACACGTAGTGTCGAGAGACAGATGAGCAAGAAGAGCCTCTCCTCACACCACACAGCATCATTTGATTGACAACAGCAACATCCACCACACCAGCTTGGCCCATAGAGGACAATAGGTCTTGCTTCATGAGGTAACAATTCTAGTCTCGTGGTAAGTTTCATTTTAATAATTGAAGCATTTTAGCATGTTGCAAAGAGTCCTTTCTTGGTTATGAAGGCATTTGCTTGAAAGTTATACCTTTTGCCTCATTTCACCTTGGTGGTTGACATTGTTTCTTGGTAAGTGGGTCACCCTCGGGAAAAGGGTTGCTACTAGGGGTTCTCCTTGAAGGGTCGTCGTACCATTATCGCACATACTTATCACTTTCCACACTTCTTCCCTTTTGTTTCCTCGTCTTTTGGGTTTTCAGGCTTGTTGACCTCGAGAAGGGATTGTACCTCATTTCATGGGAAGAAAGAGCTAAAGGCCCAAAGGTGTAGTAGCTAGCAAAATACAAAAGCCATAAATTACCCTCTAGATGCTCACCCTAAGATCCTGAGAGCAATGAAACGCTTCGCCATAAAAAAATCAAGGACCTTTGAAAAGGACAACACATAATTAATAAATGTCCTGCTTGTTGAGGGGATGCATTTGTAATGTATTTTACTTTCCTTGCACATGGAACTCAATCCATTATTAGCTCCAAGTGGCATTGTGGTGTTCCTTACTTTCAATTGCACATAGCACCCAATGTTTTGGACCATAATAAATTAATGGAAAATAAAGGGATTAGAAAAAGGTTGCATTGCAAATGAGGATGCATCACACCCTCTACAAAGCCACCCATAAATGAGACAATATGAGCCCTTGATATGTCAAGAATCCCATGCCCAAAAGTCATACCCCCATCCACCTCATATTCACTACATGACTTAGAGAGGGTCTTCTTGGGAAACACTACTTAACTTGGGGATTTATTTACCCAATAGGGCACCATGACAACCTTCCCATACCTAAATTTGGCAAATTGTATAAGGTCTTTGAGCATTTGTTTAGTTGAAAAGGGGGGATTTAATGCACATGTTTTGGTGGTTGTTTTATTAATTTTTTCTTACATGGCATGATACATGTGACTTGTGGACCCTTGGAGGGCGTACTTATTTATCTTTGTAGGACCTTTCCAGGAGGTGTAATCTTTTCCATGGAGGAATTATGCCAGTTTGACCTTTATGGGGGTTGAAAACCCAAGGATGGATGCCATACCCCACAAGATGGGCAGAGGACCCCAGATCCATTGTACACTTGAGATGATAGACGTTTCCTTTGGAGGCACTTAGACAACACTGGGTGATGAAATCATAGCCCCTTGCACTTGGATGTTGGCCTTTGGAGGCCCAAGACATCACCTTCTAAGCCTTGACATCATGTGGAGGCTAGGGTTTGATGGGATTGATGATTCTAGAAGAGAGGTGATGTGGTTTGAAGGATAAAGATGCATGGCATGACACTCTATCAAATGAAAGAGTGACAAATGGCCTTGGGAGGCCCAACAAATTGCATCTAGATGCTCAACGTCTCACTTTTTTAGCCTAGCATCACCCTTTTAGGGCATGGCATCACCCTTCTAAGGGATTTACTTTATGTAATTTTTGTTTTTCAAATTGTAAAGACAAATAAAGGGAGTCAACCTTCTTTTAATTTGTTGTTGACTTTCTTATCTAGATAAATTGGTTTTAGATAACCTCGTATAAATAGAGGTCATCTCACTTTCATTTTAGACATAACTCACTTGAGAATTACATAACTCTTGGCTGAAATTTTCTCCCTACTCGGGAAATTCGCTTTATCTTGTATCTTGTGCAATTGGATGCTTCACTTGTCTATTAGTGGAAGGAAGGCTAGTGACTTATCTTGCATGTTTGTTCTTGGAAATTGTGGTGGAATATATTGATAAGTAAGGGTTTTTCATGCTATATCTTGAATTAGGTAAGGAGTTTCTACAATTGTATGTGTTTCTTCTTGATTTCAAGGTTATTTTGTCAAACCCTTGGAGGAGTATAAGGGAATACACCCTCCATCAAGTATTTCTCTTTTATTGTCATCGAAAAGGCTATTTAAAAGGGTGCTACAAGGAGTAAAAAGGCTTACACCCTTGTAGATTTACCTTGCTAAGGTTTGTTAACTATAGGGAGTAAAAAGGTTTACACCCCTAGAGGAGTAATAAACCCTAGCTCATAAACAAGAGACTCCATAACCCAATAGATAAGGCATTATTCTTTTTTTCATTGGAGATAGAATATTGTGTATTGGTAAACGTGACTTCAAGGAGATTGAATTGTTCAAGTTTGGAATTTATTTCTACATGCTTTAAGTTATCTTATGCCCTAAGGGCGACTTGTTTTTCCAAGTAATTAGTTTATTGAAACAAGAATTGAGCTACAACCATTAGGGTTGCAACAAACTCACTCTTTTATTAATTTTCAACTGTTGAAATTTACTTGCAAGTTGTCATAATTGATCTATTGTATAATAGTTATTGTTTGGGTGAATTGCTTGTTAATTTTAGTGGCTAGATCTTGTTGTTGTAGCAAAATTTCTCTACATCCGTGATCCGAAAATATTTATACACCACTTATACTTGAAAATATATACATGCAGTATCTAACTTGTTTATGTATAATTTCTAGGATTTATTGAGGTGATTGCAGAATTTTGATGATGTGATTTGAACCCAAAAACCCATAAATTGAAGATTATCTTGAAGTGGAAATGATATGACATAAAGGAACTCAAATTATAATGCCAATAACATATTTTCTTTCATCTTTAAGTTCATTTCAAGACAATTAAACTGCTTATCTTCATCCCAAAATACCCCAAAGTACCATGTAAATGGACCAAATAATCCAATCTCGAGGATGCTCCAAAAATCCGCTACTCAAATGCCAAAATAGAGTTCATAATTGAAATCCTTGTGAAATTCTAAAACTTTTAACTATAAAGTCGACCAATTTCCAAACTGGGTCAATTTTATGCTCTTTGGCACACAAAACATTGCATTAAATACTTATAAATGGAAAATTGAGCAAAAAGTTTTACAAATAACCTCAAATCACAAAAAAGACCTCATATTCAGGATCGTTGCAAAAAAATGTGCATAATCGATATAAAACACTTGAAATTCAGTCAAGGTACTGTTTGGCACGTTTTACGGTGCAACACAAAATTAAGCTTGTATTTGCACATACTTTTGTACAGTCCGTACAGTGTCAGGATCCATGCCATGTCTCTGGATCCATGCATCTCGAAATCTGTGCATAGGGATGTATGTTTGTCTTGTGATCTGTGCCCATTAAATAGGCCTGGTCTCCAACCTCCAATCTGAATTATTGGCAACTTAATTCTAATTTAGGCGGGAATCCCATTAAACATGGGTAGTTGGCATATTGGTTAAGACTCTCCACTAATGTAGTAGAGGTTTGGGTTCGATTCCCTTCATAGCATATTCGTTGGTTAAAAGTTTGTTAAATCACATAGTATATAATATATAAATATATATAAAACAAATTCTCGCAAATATAGATTTAGCTCCCCATGGAAATATGGGGTGAGGTTGTGGGGCTAGGGGCTAGCCCTCAACCCCTTTCCCCCTAAACGAAATTTAATACCACTTTAAATATATTTGCACACATGGTATGGTTAAGTTCTAATTTGCGGTATGTTGGTTGTGGCGAGTATGTTAAGGCTTAGGGGAGTAGGGAGGTCATGGAGTCATTTCCCCTGGACTCCGTAATAATTTTGCCACATATTAACCAATACTAGCCAATGAGGGGTTTCCACATGGAAATCTCTCGTTGGTTGAACCTATGCCACATGTCAATGAACCATTAGTCCATTTGGAGGTACAAATCGGTTGTCCAATCACCTGTACGATCGGTCCACATGGAACCTAGGGTGTGGCCACGTCACATGTACGGTTGTGCCACATGTCACTGTACGAACATGACACATGTCTTTTTACCCCTTTGACTTTTGATTTTGACCTTGGTTGACTTGAACTTTGACTGCCCATAACTTTTGCATATGAGCTCTTTTTTACTTGGCATTTGCGTCATTGGAAAGATGACGACGAGATCTTCATAATGATGTTGTTTTTTAGACAATTTGAGACGGTCAAATTTTGGGCATTTATGGATCCCCTGGGATGTTTGTGAGCATTATGGATGCTTCTGGTGAGAATTCCTTAGATCCTCCTAAATCACACCTTCTCACTAAAGAACTTTTGAACCTTCAAAGATATATATATTCACAACTTAGTGATGATAACTCTAACCCACTCTTCCATCTTACTGAAATGTTATGATCAGTAACTTAGTGATGAAGCTCCTTCACTCTTCCATCTTGTTGATTCTTTCAGAATTAAGTCTTCATCTTGCATCTTTGATCTCATGTATTAGATCAGTGTATTTTTGTCTACTTCTATGGAATATATCTCTGACCTTGGGCTCTGGCACTATAGTTAATGTGATATATAGCTCTGGTTCTTGCTCATAGATTCTCTAACAACAAAAGTCATGTTCGTTGAATCTTTGTAATACTTGTATCTGTATTTCAGCGTCCACTCCTATCTCCTTCTATTGAAGATATTCCATCTAGGCCAACATGAAACCAAGTCAAATGTTGATATATGCCTTTCCCATTTGGACTCTCTATTCTACTTGATGTATCTGTAGAATTCTCTGCATGAATACTATGTCCATTGTCACTCTTGCCTTGAAAAATAATTATGCTTGTATTGTTATCATTTGTACATGCCTTGATTACTTATGTTCAAGGTATACATCCATACGAACATGATATAGAATTTAAAGATGTTTATAGCATGCACCTTTATGTGCCTCTTATTCTCTGAAGATGATCACTTCTCCTTTACCAGCTCTAGAAATTTTTGCATTACTTTGATGCTTTGTCCACTCTTTAACTACATCTTCCAACTACCTGCATCATTTTGTTCCTTTGCTTTCAGTTCTTTAGAATCAAGAATGTTGTCTAAGACAATTCGATCCATATGTATCCCTTTAGGTGATTACAAGACAATACAATTGTCCATATTGTTGTCTAGAGGCTTTGAAATCTTCATAATGAGATTCCTCTTACTGTAAAAAAATATCTAGGCGGCTATGTAGAAATCCCTTTAACGAGATTCCTCTCACTCTATAACAAAGTGTAAAGGTGACTATCTAGAAATCTCTAACGATATTACTCTCACTCTTTACAACATATAAGGTGGCAATATAGAAACTCTCTTTACAAAATTCCTCTCACTCATACAAGGTGGCAATATAGAAATTTACAATCCCTCTCACTCTTATAATTTACAATGATCGGCTTACAAGCCTTCTAATCGACTTTAGGAGATTACACATATGCATATTATGATTACAAATATACATATTTACAAATATACACATTTACAGAATTTTGAGATGGTTTACTTTATGGACTCTTTATCCCCAGTGTACTGGGAGGAGTCTCGCAGCTTCCGACCTCTGACAATGCCTTTGATGTTGATGTTGAATCTGAAATTGAATTTGATGAAGAATCTAATGTCGAGTCCAAGTAACCATTAGGCCAAATTATCGATCTTCCCAGTAATTTGTATAACCTCTCTCTGTGGATACCAAGTACTATTGTCATGTCTAGAATAGCTTCCCTTTCATACACAAGTACTCGACCATTCTGAAATGTAACTACCTAGCCATCATCTTCAAATGATGCAATTGAGAGCAGGTTTACCTTTAAGTCTGGGACATACAACATATTTTCGATTCCCATAAATCCTTCCAACTCGAGCTAAAATCTTGCATATCCATACCCTATTATTACTTGTCTAGTGTTGGTTCTAGATCCCACAAAGAAATATGTGTCAAATTCTAAGAAAGTCAAAAATATTGATCTCATCCTAGTCATGTGGCGAGATGAGCCATTGTCCACGAACCATTCTTTAATGTCTTCATAAATCACTTTGCCAAGACCAACCATCAGGAAGTATTCTCTTCTAATCCTTTCAGTAAGACCATTGAATTCATCTATAGTTGTTGTTGTTTGTCTTCTCACAAGTGTCTTCACATCGTTCAGGTTCTGCTTTCGACATAAGTGTGGGTAAAGTGTCCAACACTTCTCAATCTGGTGTCCACTCTTACTACAATAAGAGAAAATTGTCTTGTTACAAGATCCATTCTTATCATTCCTCCTTTTCTTCTAACATGATAAATGGTCTACCTCCTCCTGCTTGGAGGGATTTACTGGCACAGACTATCTTTTCAAATACTTATCCATATCATGGTTGTTAGTTCCACAGAAATCACATGGATAACTAGACCATTCACTAGTGGGGAAAGTCTTCATTCCTTCTCATGTAGCATGCACATCTTTCCCTGGATATGACTTGCACTTGTTACTCTTCTTTGGATTGGAAGATAAGGTCAGTTGCTTATGTAGGATTTCTCCATCTGAGGTTCTCATTGCTTCATGTACCCTTAATCACTCTCCATCTTGATGGGACAAAGAATAATATGAAGAGTCTTCTTTCTCAATCATGTTCCTTGAGGGAGATGATCTCTCTTGCAATGGAGACTTCTTATTCTCTTCTTGTCCAACTTTACTGATTGATGGTGGCATCTGCAACTTTCTCTCTACTTCATGAAAAATACTCATGTGGAAATTTTCATGACATAATGGTCGATCTTGCAGCCTTTGCTTCTCTTCCTCAAGAGCTTCCATTTGCATTCTTATCTCATAATTATCTTTTTGGATTTGTTGATTAATGTTCTTTTGCAGTCTCAATTTCATAAGAACTTTACTCATCTTGCTTCCTTGAAAAGAGCCTTCAATATCTTCACCAACTCAACTCTTGGATCTCATCACAACAATAGGTTGCAATGCACACCAAAACTAGCTCTGATACCACTTGATCCAAAAACGTTTAGACACCTCTTATTCTTGAAAATATATACATGCAGTGTCTAACTTGTTTCCGTATAATTTCTATGGTCTATTGAGGTGATTGCATAATTTTGATGATGTGTTTTGAACCCATAAACTGAAGATTATCTTGAAGTGGAAATGATATGACATAAAGGAACTCAAATTACAATACTGATAACATATTTTGTTTCCATCTTTAAGTTCCTTTCAAGACAATTAAGCAACTTATCTTCATCCCAAAATACCCAAAAATACCATGTAAATGGATCAAATAAGCCAATATTGAGGATGCTCTAAACATTTGTTACTCAAATGTAAAAATAGATTTCATAATTGAAATCCTTGTGAAATTATGAAACTTTTGACTATAAAGTCGACCAATTTCCAAACCGGCTCAATTTTACGCTCTTTGGCACACAAAGCAATGCAATAAATACTCATAAATGGAAAATTGAGAAAAAAAAATTTACAAATGACCTCAAATCACAAAACAAACCTCTTATTCATGATCCTTGTGAAAAATAATGCAGAATCGATATAAAACACTTGAAATTTTGTCAAGGTACCATTTGGCACATTTTACGATGCAGCACAAAATTAAGCATGTACTTGCATGTACTTTCATATAGTCTTAGGATCCGTGCCCTATCTCAGGATCCGCACACCTCAAAATCTATGCATAGGGATTTTTGGGATCCATGTCCATTAAATAGGCCCGGTCTCCAACCTCCAATCTAAATTATTGGCAACTTAATTCTAATTTAGGTGGGAATCCCACTAAACAGGGGTAGTTGGCATATTGGTTAAGACTCTTCGCTAATGTAGCAGAGGTCTGGGTTCAATTCACTTCATATCATATTCATTGGTTAAAAGTTTGTTAAAGTTTTAAATCACATTGTGTGTGTGTGTGTGTGTGTGTGTGTGTAACTAAAGCAAACTCCCGCGCATATAGAGTTAGCTCCCCATGGAAATTTGGGGTGAGGTCGTGTTGTATGGTGTATGACCATGGTTGGGGGATAGCCCTCAACCCCTTTTCCACCCAAACGAACTTTAATACCACTTTAAATATATTTGCACACATGGTATGGTTAAGTTCTAATGTGTGGTATGTTGGTTGTGGCGGGTATGTTAAGTCTTAAAGGAGTAGGGAGGTCACGGGGTCGATTCCCCCATACTCCATGATAAATTTACCACATATTAACCAATACTAACCAATAAGGGGTTTCCATGTGGCAACCTCTTATTGGTTGAACCTGTGTCACATGTCAATGAACCATTCGTCCACTTGGAGGTACAACTCAACTGTCTAGTGACCTGTACGATCAGTTCACATGGAACCTAGGTGTGGCCACGTCACCTATACGTTTGTGCCATGTTTCACTGTACGGACATGACATGTGTCCTTTTACCCCTTTGACTTTTGACTTTGACCTTGGTTGACTTGAACTTTGACTACCCATAACTTTTGCATACGAGCTCCATTTGACTTGTCGTTTGCACCATTGGAAAGTTGACAAATAGATCTTCGCAATGATGTCATTTTTGAGACGATTTGAGACAATTGAATTTTGAGCATTTATGGATCCCCTAAGACCTCTGTGAGCATTCCAGATCCTCTTGGACCTCTATGAGCATTCCTTAGATCCTGCTAGATCAACCCATAGTCTTGTTATAAAACTATGTTGATAACACTCAATAACAACCTTCTTTTGTTATCAAAGTCTTAGTTAAATATTGGAAAATTGTCTACTAATTGCTAGCTTATTTTTCAACATCATACACTTGATTTTGATGGTTTAATTTGCAGTTGTCATAACTTATTTACTGGTGATATATATTTCTATACTGTTGTAATTTTGGGACAACAAGGTTTCTTTTTTATTCCCCATTGCTTTTTAGTTTTTAATCATCATATATTGTATTCTTCCAGACAGGCCTAACATTGTTTTGTAGGTACACAACCTTGGTAACCAGTCACCAACTCATAAGACATCCTCTCAAGCCTCATTTCCACCCTTGACCTTGACCTATAGGGGAATTCTTAAATATCTTTCCATCTTCCATCACAATCCCCCTAAGGTCACCGGGAAGCCTCTCTTATGTTGGACTTGTCCTTCACTAAAATGAGAGGGACATCCATTTAGGTGATAGTAGTAGGTGTTCCCAGTTGTGTCATTGTTGGGCATGTGCCTATTTTTGGAGAAAAGGTGTATTTTGGAAAAGACCAAACTTTGGAAAGGAAGACCTAAATTTGGAGCACGCGAAACAGATGGTAAGAAAGCAACATGTAGAAAAAGAAAGAAAAACAACATGCAAGAGGGAAAGCAACGTGGGGCATAGGCAGGAAATCCTAACCATGATATGGTTAGGGTTTTTGATAAGGATTGTAACGATCATAAGCCTGCAAAATAGTATAAATAAGAATCTAGGAGGTCTAGCTTAGGGGTCGATGGAAGTTCAGTTGTTGTTGGTGAGTTGATAACGATTAGTATGATTGTCATAAGGTTGTAGAAGAGTCAAGTAAGCTATATTTTGAGGGTTAGGATACAGGCTGAGGATCCTGGTGTGATCTAGTTCGCCTCACAGAGGTTCCTTAACCTCATCATGATTGTATGATTGAAGATGTAATGTGCTCAATGCCAAGTTTTGAAGCACACAAAGATGATCAAATTCTGCTCTGGGAGAAAGTATTTCAGGGGTCCTGGGTTGTAAGATGGTTTGATCTAAGATTTTTTCACTTACAAAGGTGTCATATTTGGTTATGAACAGACTTTTCTCAAAGGATCTTTTATGAAGAAATTTAGCAGAGGTAACTTACCCAACCACTTTGAAACTGAGATCTAGCGCTGCTAGTTTCAGAGAGGGATCTCCTTGTAAGATTTAGATATGTTTGGGTTTCAAATATTAGGCTAGTTAAATTAATGGAAGTGTGTTGTTTTATTTTATAAAGATGGCTTAAATATTGCTTACACATCCATTTGGCTATGCGGTCTGTGTTTAAGGATCGAGATAAAAAAATAGATTTTATTAGACTTCTCCACAGGGCAAGGTAATGAAAATGTTGGATCTTTTAGAATTAAAGTGATGGAAAGACAGAAACAGATGAGATAGTCAATTACAATAAAGAAGAATTTAAGAATTCCTTTATAATAATATCAGAAGAATAACATTCAGATCATTAGAAGCCAAAAACAGAGTATTCAAGATAAATTATGCACTTAAACTTCTTTTAAATTATCGTAGAAAGAAAACAGAATGATAACGAAGTAAGATAAACGATTTAAAACATCATCAACATAAACACGCAGGAATCTTGTGAATCGTCATTTTATTACTAGTAGATCTCTTCAAAAATATTACAGATTACAACTTGCTTGGGCATAAAGATCAACCCTCAATACTTCAAAGTTTGAAGTATTTAAAGAAAAATTACAATTGATCATGTCATTAATGATCAGGATATGGTGGAGAGAAAATCTAACTAACTAGATCACATTTACAAAAAAGTAGGAATGTTGAATGATCCTCTCGAATCCTTGGTGTTGATTATGAGGATGTTGGTTGGTGATTCATATTTGACTTGACTATGACTGTTCCACATGTTGACTCGAATTGTACACCTCATTGCTTACTCGATCAAAGAACACAGGTCATCCCATCTCTCTTGACTGAGGATGGTAATTTTGAGTAACCTTCGGTAAGCTTCATCCATCTATGTGTACTTGGTGAAGGTGGGCTTGGTAATGAAGATGTACCTGATCTCATGTTAGATGTTGAGGTCCAACTGCAGAGTCTCCAAGAACGCTTTACCAGTAATGTTGCCCTGTATCCCTACAAACTTAGATCCATCCTTTTCCACTATGATGATCTTTTGCTTGTAGTCTGAGAGAGTAATTGATGCAGGAGCATCGCTACTACCAAAGCAAGCGTGGAGCAGCGCATGTGTTTTTAAACACATGACATATAAGCTTGATAAACTTTTTTAATTTTCATTAAAGATGGAGCGCCATATCCTTCAATGATCATTTATGAAGGAGCGCCTTTTGTATGTTGTAACAGACCTCAAGCCATACGCTCTTGTCTGAATTAGATAGGAGGCATTTAATAGATTTAATGCAGGTAGATAGGATTTTTATTCCCAGAATAGACAGTTTTAGAGTTCGAGAGGGAAAACGGATATAGACACCCTCCTTTTTACATTGTAACATTATCCTGATTAGAATCAAGCATTCAGGAGAGAGGAGCAAGTAGAGAATTGTATGAAGAACACCCATGTACAGTTTTGAATTAATAGAAGAGAGTCTTTGATTCAAATTCATGGCTGGTGTTGTTTCTCTGTGTATCATGTTCATGTTCCTATGAATGTTTGCTTTCTAGATATGCATTTGTTTTGTATATGCTGTGCATGTGATTTCATGGTTTTAACTTGAAGTCTGAAAGAGAATGAGTTTCAATTGTTTCTCTATCTGATCCAGGAGATTCCTGGAAGGAGTGCAGTGGAATTCATCCGCAAGGAGTGCGTTGATGAAGGCTCAGTAGTTTAATTGTTGTTCTCATTCGCCCAGAAGTCGATTTGGGTTGTTGAAGCCGTGCAAGGAAGGCACGGGCCGAAGAAGAGGAAGTCTCAGTTGTGTATCCGAGAAGAAAGAGCTAAGGACTGCTGCTGCAGGAAATGCGCAGAGTCTGAAGGATTCAACACATGAGAAGTTGTTGAACGTCGAGCGCAAGGAGTGCGCATAAATTCCTCTGAAGGAGTCAGAGTGAATAAGCTCAGGAGTTTTAGCACCTTCGTAATATAGTGACGAGAACACAGGAGGATTGATCAAGGAAGGGTCACGCGGAGTCGTAAGCACAGGCTGGGAGGACAAGTTTTGGCATAAGCACTTAGCCATTTTTGAGAAATCTCCAAGAAGGAGGAATCGACGATCAGGATTCACCGAGGGAAGCTGTGAAATCTCATCGACCGTTAGATCTCTGAAAGTTGCGCAGGGTTTAAGCCTGTAGGAGCCAGAGGAGGAGTCCCGAAGGAAACATCGGGATATTGGCATCACCGGGTTTTCCAAAGGCAAGAAACTCTCGCATTTAGGAATCGCGATCTGCGATTTCCCGATTGGATCAGAGTCGTCCAAACAGCAAGGACACGTGGCGAGGGATCCCGAAGAATCGGAGTTCGGGACATCGGGGTTTCAGGAGTCGTAAAACACTTGCAGAATGAAATCGCGATCCGCGATTTCTCGATGCGGTCTGAGTCGTTCGATCTGACAGATGCATGTCCAGAGATCTGAAGGAGTCGGGGTTCGGCATTTCGGGACTTTTGGTGACAAGGAAATCATGGGAAGAGAAATCGTGAAATCCCGAAACGCGATAACCACGCAGTCACAAGTGTTGAGTGGAGAACAGGAGTCAACATATCGGAGTTTGGGCATTTGTAAGTCCCGTGAACTTCGATCATGGGAATCGCGATATCCCTATACGCGATTTTCCAAACAGGGTTAGGCGAAGAGAAGGACAGGTGTCAGCAGGTCAACCCTCGTGGGGAACCCACGCCAAGTGGCATCGGCACATCGTGGAATCGGAGGTTCGCGAGTTGGGGCCGCCAAGTTTAGCGTCAAGGTTGGCGGGGTCGCGAGAGGCGATACCTTGGTAAAATCGGTTAGCGTGTGGGCCAGAGCGCAATAAAGGAGGACAGGTGGCATCGGGGATCGAGAATCGGGGACACGAGAGGTAATCGACTTACGACATCGTAAGTTCCGATTTCCCGACAGGTAAAATCCCGACAAGAGAGTGGAAAACCTTGGTAATTACTCATCGGGTTTCGGGGATTGTGAGACCCGAGTGCAAAACTCTCGACCAAGCAAGGTCCGATTTCTTGATTTCAAGGAGAGAGGTCACAAGGAAGTGTTATGTGGGTGATAAAGTCCCGAAAGGGATTTTGAAGAGCATTCTATCTCTTCGGGCCTGTGAAGAAGAAGGTCCTGGTGGGAGCGGACGTACTCTGTGGAGTGCGGTCTGCGTCAAGTGGTATCAGAGCAAGAAAATCTCTCTATTTTCTGTAACAAAGGAGAAGAGAAAATTTCACCATGCCGCCGAGAAGAGGTAGACAATCACCCAATCCAGAGGGGAAAAGGGAATTGTCCAGGGAAAGAGAAATGTCTAGAGAAAGAAGTAGCCAAGGACAGAATGTAGAGATGGAGAGGGAAATACGAAATCTCTGTGCCAGAATGGAAGATATGGAAGCAACACAGAGACGCACAACAAATGCTGGAGATCTAAGTGACTCCAAAGGCGAAGCTGAAGCTGAACAACAAGGAGAAGTTGCAGTCGAAGATGCAGCCAATGAGCGGTTGATTAAGGTTATCGCTCGAATGAGTTCAAAGACAAAAATGGACATCCCAACTTATGAAGGAAGTCTGGATGCAGAAGAATTGTTGGATTGGATTAGAGCCCTTGACACCTACTTTGATTATGAAGATATCGAAGAGGATAAGAAGGTAAGGCATGCTGTCACGAAACTGAAAGGACATGCAGCATTATGGTGGGACGAGCTTCAGGCAGATAGACGTTCCAAAGGAAAACATAAAATTAAAAGCTGGGATCGAATGATTGCAAAGATGAAGGCAAAGTTCATCCCGAGGGATTATCAGATCACACTATTCAGGTGAATGTAGAACCTGAGACAGAAGTTGATGACGGTGAAGGAATATACCAAAGAATTCTACAAGCTCAATATTAGAGCAGGTCATCGGGAAAGTGATGATGAAAAATTTGTCAGATATATGAATGGCTTAAGATACAATATCCAGGATGAGATGAGTATGACAACCATCAGAACGGTTGAGGATGCGTATCAGATGGCTTTGAAGACAGAAGAAAATCTAAGCCGTAAGCCCGCACAGCGAGGCAGAGGTAAGAGTCAGCCGAGAGGTAAATCAGTTGCACAAGACAGGTTCCACAAATCTAAGGATGACTGGAAGAGACCTCGGGGTAAAGATGAAAGAGGTGGAACCTCACAGCGAGGACCACATGTTGAACAGAGAAGGCAGCAAAATGATCAGCGAGGGGATTATGCTGATGCAACCACTCTTCCTCGTACTAGAGGTCGAGGTAGAGGAAGAGGAGGAATCATCACATGCTACACATGTGGGAAGAACGGGCACAAAGCGGTTGATTGTCCGGATAGAAAGAGGGATGGAGGAGAAGCGCACATCGCCGAGGCACAGAGGCGAGCTGTTGATGCAGAAGACGCAGAAGAAGGAAGGTCATTGATGATGCGTAAAGTCTTTTTGACACCTGAGAAGGAGGTGGAGGACACAGCTCAGAGAAGCAGACTGTTTAGGACCGCATGCAAAACCAAGGACAGGAAATGCAAAGTCATTGTGGACAGTGGAAGCACCGACAATCTCGTTTCAACTGAGATGGTGGAGAAATTAAAGCTGGAGACAACTGTTCACCTGAGTCCATATAAAGTTTCATGGCTACAGAAGGGACATCAGGTGAGTGTCACTAAACAGTGCTTAGTTGACATTAAAATAGGAGGATATAATGACAAGATTTTATGTGATGTCATT
>JZKD02S1365928.1:257964-292107 GCA_000966675.3 Picea glauca | reverse complement strand
AGGGACTGCTAACAAAGTGGTTGATGCTTTGAGCAGGAAATGTTTGCTGCTGCAGGAGTTCCGAGTCAAAACATTGGGTTTTGAAAATCTGAAGGACATGTATGCAGGTGATGCAAATTTTGCAGAGGCATATGAGGCAGCTGAGAATCCAGTTCTTAGAGATAGAAGCCCATGGATGGACTACATGATCCAAAATGGATTGTTGTTCAGAGGCAACCAACTATGCATTCCAAATTGCTCCATGAGGGAGAATTTGCTAAAAGAGAAGCACAGCGGAGGACTGGCAGGACATTTTGGCCATGACAAAACATTCGTGAAACTGAGCGAGTCATACTTTTGGCCAGGGATGCGGTTAGAAGTTAAAAGATTTGTTGACAGATGTAGAATTTGCCAACATTCTAAAGGCAGAAAGCAGAATGCAGGTCTTTATCATCCATTACCCATACCGGAAAGGCCATGGGAGGCGATCAGCATGGATTTCATACTAGGATTGTCGAGGACGCAAAGAGGGCATGATTCAATCTTTGTGGTGGTTGACAGGTTTTCAAAGATGGCACATTTTATCCCATGTCATAAGACCAGTGACGCGACTCACATCACGAATTTATTTTTCAGGGAGGTTGTTAGACTTCATGGACTGCCGAAAAGCATAGTTTCGGACAGGGATACCAAATTCATTGGACATTTCTGGAGGACACTCTGGAAGAAGATGGGGACTAACTTAATGTTCAGTTCTGCCTATCATCCGCAGACAGATGGGCAAACTGAAGTAGTCAACAGGAGTCTAGGAGACTTGCTGAGGAGTTTAGTGATGGAACACCACAGCAGTTGGGATAGCGTATTGCCACAGGCAGAATTCGCTTACAATGATTCGATGAATCAAAGCACAGAGAAAAGTCTGTTTGAGATAGTATACGGCAAATAGCCGAAAGGTGTTTCGGAGCTGAGGGATTCCGAACGAATAATGACTCAGAGTGCAAGAATTGAGGAATTCGCAGAGGCGATGCAAGAACTTCACAGCAGGGTGAAGCAGTGATTGCTAGAGTCGAACCAGGAGTATAAGCGCAGAGCGGATCAGCATCGGAGGCAACTTCAGTTCGAAGTTGGGGATCTGGTTCTGGCACATCTGAGAAAAGAAAGGTTCCCAAGGGGAACATACAACAAACTCAAAATGAAGAAAATTGGGCCATGCAGAGTCCTGAAGAAATTGGGAGAAAATGCTTATGAGATTGAATTGTCGGATGAGATCGGAATATCTCCGACATTCAATGTTTCGGACTTATATCCCTATAAGGCTGAAGAAACGGGAGCTGGAAGTGACGAACATCCAGAGATCCAGTGGCAGAAGCAGATGTCGATGGCAGAAAAGCCACAAATGGAGCGTATACTTGATAAGAGGGTCAGCAAGAAGACCAGAAGGAAGGAATACTTCGAGTATCTGGTGAAATGGAAGAATCATCCAGTGGAGGATGCCAGCTGGGAGACAGAAGTAGAAATTCAGAAGCATGGACAGACCGTGCAGGAGCTCATGGACAGGAGCCCATGAAATTTTTCAAGCCGAGGAGTATGATGCAGGAGCATCGCTACTACCAAAGCAAGTGTGGAGCAGTGCATGTGTTTTTAAACACATGACATATAAGCTTGATAAACTTTTTGAATTTTCATTAAAGATGGAGCGTCATATCCTTCAATGATCATTTATGAAGTAGCGCCTTTTGTATGTTGTAACAGACCTCGAGCCATACGCTCTTGTCTGAATTAGATAGGAGGCATTTAATAGATTTAATGCAGGTAGATAGGATTTTTATTCCCAGAATAGACAGTTTTAGAGTTCGAGAGGGAAAACGGATATAGACATCCTCCTTTTGACATTGTAACATTAGCCTGATTAGAATCAAGCATTCAGGAGAGAGGAGCAAGCAGAGAATTGTATGAAGAACACCCATGTACAGTTTTGAATTAATAGAAGAGAGTCTTTGATTCAAATTCATGGCTGGTGTTGTTTCTCTGTGTATCATGTTCATGTGCCTATGAATGTTTGCTTTCTAGATATGCATTTGCTTTGTATATGTTGTGCATCTGATTTCATGGTTTTAACTTGAAGTCTGAAAGAGAATGAATTTCAATTGTTTCTCTATCTAAGCCAGGAGATTCCTGCAAGGAGTGCAGTGGAATTCATCCGCAAGGAGTGCGTCGATGAAGGCTTAGTAGTTTAACTGTTGTTCTCATTCGCCCAGAAGTCGATTTGGGTTGTTGAAGTCATGCAAGGAAGGCACAGGCCGAAGAAGAGGAAGTCTCAGTTGTGTATCTGAGAAGAAAGAGCTAACGACTCCTGCTCCAGGAAATGCGCAAAGTCTGAAGGATTCAACACATGAGAAGTTGTTGAACGTCGAGCGCAAGGAGTGTGGATAAATTCCTCTGAAGGAGTCAAAGTGAATAAGCTCAGGAGGTTTAGCACCTTCGTAATATAGTGACGAGAACACAGGAGGATTGATCGAGGAAGGGTCACGCAGAGTCGTAAGCATAGGCTGGGAGGACAAGTTTCGGCAAAAGCACTTAGCCATTTTTGAGAAATCTCCAAGAAGGAGGAATCGACGGTCAGGATTCGCCGAGGGAAGCTGTGAAATCCCGTCGACCGTTAGATCTCTGAAAGTTGCGCAGGGTTTAAGCTTGTAGGAGCCAGAGGAGGAGTCCCGGAGGAAACATCGGGATATTGGCATCATCGGGTTTTCCAAAGGCAAGAAACTCTCACATTTAGGAATCGTGATCCGCGATTTCCCGATTGGATCAGAGTCGTCCGAACAGCAAGGACACGTGGCGAGGGATCCCGGAGAATCGAAGTTCGGGACATCGGGGTTTCAGGAGTCGTAAAACACTTGCAGAACGAAATCGTGATCTGCGATTTCCCGATGCGATCTGAGCCATTCGATCTGACAGACGCGTGTCCAGAGATCTGAAGTAGTTGGGGTTCAGCATTTCGGGACTTTTGGTGACAAGGAAATCACGGGAAGAGAAATCACGAAATCCCAAAACGCAATAACCACACAGTCACAAGTGTTGAGTGGAGAACAAGAGTCAACATATCGGAGTTCGGGCATTTGTAAGTCCCGTGAACTTCGACCACGGGAATCACGATATCCCGATACGCGATTTTCCCAAAGGGGTTAGGCGAAGAGGAGGACAGGTGTCAGCAGGTCAACCCTCGCGGGGAACCCACGCCAAGTGGCATCGGCACATCGTGGACTCGGAGGTTCGCGATTTGGGGCCGCCAAGTTTAGCATCAAGGTTGGCGGGGTTGCGAGAGGCGATACCTTGGCAACCATCGGTTAGTGTGTGGGCCAGAGCGCAATAAAGGAGGACAGGTGGCATCGGGGATCAAGAATCGGGGACACGAGAGGTAAGTGACTTATGACATTATAAGTTTCGATTTCCCGACGGGTAAAATCCCGACAAGAGAGTGGAAAACCTTGGTAATTACTCATCGGGTTTCGGGGATTGTGAGACCCGAGTGCAGGACTCTCGACCAAGCAAGGTCCGATTTCCCGATTTCAAGGAGGGAGGTTACAAGGAAGTGTTATGTGGGTGATAAAGTCCCGAAAGGGATTTTGAAGAGCATTCTAGCTCTTCAGGCCTGTGAAGAAGAAGGTCCTGGTGGGAGCGGACGTACTTTGTGGAGTGCGGTCTGTGTCAGTAATCGGCTTATCATTGATTATGAACAAACTTGGGAGTCCTTTCTTATGTAGTGAATCCATTTTGCTGAAAAACCTTTGAATGCCAATGTCCATTGCTTGGGATCTTTCCTCAAGTTGCAGCATTAGTCCTCTCTTGGTAAAAACTTTCTTATCCTCGAGGATAGTTTATGTCCTATCCTCAATTTCCAAAGCCTCTAACTCCTCCTTTGTCTTAGAGTTCAAAATCCTGATGATCTCAATTGCCTCTGCATGCCTTTCTCCCAATTCTCCTTTGGTTTTGTCAATGGCATGTATGTTTCTTTGCACCAGTTCGTACTTCTCAAACATTATCTGTATGAGTGGCCAAATTTTTTTCGTGGATTTGCAGATATCTATCCAAATATTTTCCTTGTCCTCTGAAAGTGTTTTGGCCATGATTGTTTCTTTATGTAGCTTCTGCAGTTCTTGCTTGAGTCTTTGTGTTGTATGCATCATTGTATTGTAACTAGACTGGAAAGTGGACTTCAGCTTTTGGAGGTTATTGATCTCATCTTGCAGTCTTTTGATTTCATGTCCCTGCAGAGACATGTCTTCCATGGACTTTGCCAAATTTTTTGATGCCTCTGTGGTTGTTACCAAAGTTGTTGTAGTTGTATTGACCCATGTGAGAGGGGCTGCATTTAGTGGAATGATTGCCATTGGCACACTCTGCTCTTTTTCTTTGACTAGCTTCTCTAGCTCGGCTTCCATCTCCCTGATCTGTGCATTCTTCTCCATGATTAATTTCAACATTTCCTCATTATGGCCTTCAGTCTGAGCTATTTCCTTCACCTATGGGTCTTCTGTGGCAGGAATTTTTAGTTGCTTCCTTAAGGATGCTATATCAACATTCTTCTTCTTTATAAATTCCTCAGCTACTTTCACATTGGATGGATCATATTCGATTTTGAGTACCAGCTCCTCCAGAGAATTTATTTTACTATCTCTTGCCAAAGAAGACACTTTCTCTAGCTTTAGCTGAGTCTGGACATTGTTCAAGGAAGCCTGCAACTTTGTAGCAGTCGTGGAGGAATTGGCCAGGGTGGAGAAAATCATTTCTCTAGTCTGTTTGTGCATATCCATATGATCAGCTGGATGCACATATTTGCTATCAAACTCAAGTGTTGACCTTTTGTAATTGGAAATTGCTTTGGCTTGAGGCACATGTGCCTATAAGTATGCCATGTGCATTCTCCCTTTCTCTGTGTTGAAAGAAGAGAGCAACCTATGCTCGGATGTAGATGTCTATTTCCAGAATTGAGCATAGGTACTATTTGCCAACATCTCGTTTTCTTCTTGATTAAGTTATACTTCTCAAAAATGTTGAGCCCTACAGGCTCTTGTGAAGAATTGGTTGTCAATGTTGTATCAGTCTGCTTCTTCGACAAGGAAGTGGAAATTATTTGTTGGCTTCCTGAAGGCAGTGGGGAATGTTCCCCCTCCATTGTGGTGGACTGAGTCTCCTCCCCTCTGGACCTGTCAGGTGTATGACTAGTCTTGGGTCTTTTCCTATAAACCTGGAAGTCCTCTGTTGAGACTTCAGTGACTGAGGGAGATACTTCTTTTATGGGCCTCTTCTCTGTTGGTACCTGTGGAGTTATAGTTTGTGAAATGTTGGTAGGAGGAGACTGTTGTTATGTTTCTAACAGAGTGTCTTCCTCCCACTCTGTCTAGTTCATGAACTTCTTAATTTATGGTTTGGGAACATGAGCATATGGGGAAATTTTATTCTTTAATCTAGTTTCTGCAATAATCTCACATGGATCATAGTGCCAAGAGAAACTAAGACTAAACTTCATCTCCTTCAAAAGATTACTGGCCTCTTCCCTTGCAGCTCGGTTGTTATAGAAAAAATATCTTATCTATCCCTTGATCCTCAATTGTTATTTCTTTTTGAAGGCCACAGAGTGAATTTCGTTTGAATTTATCATCTGTCGGATATCTTCCAAAGAGAATATCCTGACAGGTAAAAACTTGGGCAGCTTGTACAGTGGTAATTCACATCCATAGACCTTGATCTCTATGTGATCCTGGTAGAGATATCGGTCACCCGTTTTGGCTAGGCCTGAGAGATGTAGAATTATTTGGATTTATTCGTTTATTCTTGGCTCTGTACTTCCATTGAGCATGCTTACCGTTGGGTGGTAAAACTGATCTATGAACTGCTTGAAATTGAACTCAAGTGATTTTTTCCTCGCCAATGATGTCCAAGATGTGACAGGTTGTGTGTTTCCATCCTGGTCTAGCTTCTTCATGGAGAAAGGGAACATGTCTTCTTGGAAAAAGATGAATAGGTATACCAGAATTGAAGAATACATGAACATACCCTTTGTAGAAAAATTGAAGAGTTGCTCATGGATATTCTCAGCTAGGAACTTGTTGTAATCGAACTGTGTAGTGGATTTTTCCTCAGTGGAGAAAATGGATAGAAAACCCAGGATGGGCTCGTCTACTCACTCGTCTGAATAATATCCAAGTAGGCATCACAGAGAAGAGATGAACTTATTTCCTCTAACAGAGAAGATAGATGAATGGTAGGGGGGATTCTTTTTGGGTAACTGGATACTTTCAGGGAGAAAAAGCTCGAAGATCTGGGCTCTCTGTGGGAAAGATAGCTTCTGGTACATCTCGGTCAGAATTTCGATGGACAGATGGGAAAAGGAGTCCACTCTGGGAATCTACATCATCTGGTCTATTGTTTCTGGGGTAATGTTGAAAAGGGCCTCACCAGATGATGAAACAATGGCTCTTTGGCTAGGAAGATAGGGTGCCTGGCATTTTAGAGAGAATTCGGGGAAATGATGTGTCTGAGGGAAAAGGTACAGTGGGAGATTGGACTCCCAGAGTCCAAGCTCGTCGCTTTGGTCTAAAAAGGTATCTCTGAGCCAGAAGTGCAATTCAAAGAAGTCGAATTCGCACTTCAGCTCTACAATCAGGTAATATTTATCATCTAGAGGTATCTGATCCAGGTCGACGGGAGGTGGGAGGAATGGATTCTCTTTGATCTTTGAAGATTTGGATTTGGGCGCCATTTATCCGACTGATACCTGAAAAATTAAAAATATGTTAACTATGTTTATCAGGCGTTAATGGCGGTCACTGAATGAGAAGAATAGAGGACGGTGTCTTCGGCTGTGTCTGGATGGTGAACCATGCAACAGTTAAGAGGATAAACAGATGTCCATTGGGAAGTGGAGGACGAGTCAGCCGACTAACGGTCATGATCCCCCGCATTGATTTTCCAATGGGTATCTGGACGATGAGGTGGAGGGTGGTGAGTGGATGACAAGTGGATGGGTTGTGACAGGCGACAGGTGAGTGGGGAATGGTACATCGACAAAGTAGCGGAACACGACGTATAAGCAAATATAGTGGAGTGTGACGTCAGAGTGCGGAGGCGGTAAGAGCAGGTGGTTTGGCGGTTTACTTAGAGGGGGGGTAGGTGGTAAATGGTTTAGAGTTAGGGGGGTCTGAGTTAACACAAATGCGCCACGTTATGATGGGGCCCGCCGGGGAATACCACCAACTCGGACCCCCTCCCACCATTAAAGGTAAAAGGGTCGGGGGGGTCCAATATCCTTTATTGGCCATAGATCTGAGCGCCCTTTTTTTTACCGTTGATCTAAGCGCTCCTTTTAGCAGAAGATGTCAAAGCTATCATATCATTCAGAAACTTAGGATAAAGCACTTTTTTGGGTTTTTTGTTGCTTACTCGTTCTTCATTTTGTCACCAAGGGGTCAGAAAAACTTCATTTTCACTCAAATCAAAGGCATAACATCAACCTTTCACCAATTTTATTGAAATGAAAACCTCCTAACCCGTGTCCTAATCTAATCACCTAGCAAATTTAACCCAGATTAGACTGTTGGGCTAAATCATTATTCTAACCTAGGATAATTGATCAAGCTTAAATTGTTTGATCAAATTTATTCACTAACTTATCTATCTTGGCTAAGATTAGATTATTTAGCCAAGTTTATTCACTAATCCTATCTGCATAAATTTAAAGGACTTGACCATGGTTAGACACTATGAATCAAGTCATTCTTATTGCATGGGGTTTTATCATTTTTCTTTTCATACCCTCTTTATTTCTTTTCTTTTTCTTTTTCTTTATTTCCTTTTCTTTTTCTTTTTCTTTTTCTTTTTCTTTATTTTCTTTTTCATTTGTTTTCTTTTTCTTTCTTTTCTTTTTCTTTATTTTCTTTTTCTTTATTTCTTTTTTTTTTCTTTATTTCCTTTTCTTTTTCTTTTTCTTTATTTTCTTTTTCTTTTGTTTTCTTTGTCTTTCTTTTCTTTTTCTTTATTTTCTTTTCTTTTCTTTTTCTTTTTCTTTATTTTCTTTTTCTTTTGTTTTATTTTTCTTTCTTTTTGTAGATCATTTGCAAAATGAAATATAATTTACAACAAAAATACAACAAGAGTGAAAATGTCTAGTCATCGGTTGATCCTATGAAACATAAAGTTATAACAGTGACTCCACCTGGGGATGGTGCTCTCCTTGTGAGGTGCCAAGAACCTGCTACCTGATGTTTTGGAAAATCTTCTCCAGTGCTTCTTCTGCAACTTGATTTGTTTTATTTTGAAGATCTGATGGCACTGGTCAGTGGCTTAGGGCCTTCTCTTCGGGCTTCAACCATCTGATCAACAACACCCACACATAACCTGAAAGCAAAAGAAAATGGTTTGTACAATGAGGTGAATGGTCAAAGATATTTATTCATATGGAACATAATGTTTAAGCATCATGTCATTTATGGGTCCTCCTGGTAGATCTGCTCCTTCACTGTCCTTGAGTAAAAAAATGTCATTTCCTCTAAATGCCTAAATGATGTAAGGGCCTTTCCACAAATTATCAAACTTTCCATGCTTACCTTTGTCTTCATTCTTGAAATCCCACTTCAGTACCAAGTCACCCAACTCAAAATCATCTTCTTTAGTTCTCCTGACATAAATCTTTTTTATACTCTCTTGGATCGCCTAGGTCTTGTTATACACTTCTTCTCTGGAATGTTGTAATTGGATCATCTGATTTATTTTCCTTTGGGTATCATTGGGCTCCGCCTGTACTTCCTGCAACAGTTTCATAACAGGGACTCCCAAAGAAGTAGGTAAAATTGCATCAGCGCCATATACCAACTGATATGGGGACATACCAATTGATCTTTTTGTGGTCAGTCTGCCAGCCCAAAGTGCATGAACTAACTTATTATGCCAGGACTTCTTGTTTTCCTGTAGTGTCTTCTTAATGATATTCACCAACTTTTATTTGAGGACTCAGCTAACCCATTTCATTGAGGGTAATAGGTTGTGGAGTGTCCCAAGGTAATTTGGTACTTGCTGCAAAATTCTATTAGCTTTTTGGATCTGAAGCCTGCTGCATTGTCCACTATGATTTTCCTAGGGCATCCAAAACGAGACAAAATATTAGTTTCCAAGAAATTAATGATGATAGAGTCAGTGGTTTGCCTGCAGGGTACCACTTCGATCCACTTTGTGAAGTAGTCCGTAGTTGTGAGGGTCCACTTACGTTGGCCTGAAGAGGGTGGATGAATCTCACCAATAAAGTCCAAACCCCATTGCTGGAATGGAGCTTCAACCGAAATGGGTTTCAAGGGTAGAGGCAAAAGTTTCCTTTTACCTTCAAAAATTTGGCATTTGTGGCATGAGGTTACTTTTTTATGCACGTCTGCAAACAAGGTGGGCCAATCAAAACCATCCCCGGGGATCTTGTTAGCTGTATTTTTCCAACTTAGATGCCCGCCACAATCTCCTTCATGGAAATCCTGCAATACCTTGTCAGCTTCATCTTTTAATAAGAAATTAAGTAAGATGCCCCCAACATATTTCCAATAAAGGTTTCCATCTAGAATACAATATTTCAATGCTTTTAGTTTCAGAAATCTAACTTTAGTCTTAGTTAGACCAGGAGGATCTTGTAAATTATTCAGGACAAAAATGAGGTCTGCGTACCAAGGAGAATTTAAGAATACCTCGTTTACATTTGGAGTTGCCCGCTCTCCCTGCTCATCAACTGCAGCCAAAAAGTTAATGTCTAAAGCATGTAAATTGGATTCAGCCATCAAATTGGCCAAACCCTGACCCTTGATCAGTTTGGTGAGTTTTATTTCTATATCATATTCCAGAATAACAGAAATCCACTTCCTTCTCCTACCATCAGGGTTATCCTGAGTCAGGATATCCTTCACCACTGCATCTGGAACATCAGCAATCGTATGAGAATGGAGAATATAAACTCTAAAATATTTTATTCCTTTTACCAGGGAAAAATCTTGTTTCTCCATTATATTATAATTCAGCGTAGCATATCTCAATGACTTGCTGAAAAAGGCTATGGGTTGTTCATGCCCTTCATTATTTTTCTGTAGTAAAATTGTTGTGATGGTGTGTTCTGAGGCAAAAGAGAATAAATAGAAATCCTTAGTGTAATCTGGACTGATCAAGATAGGGGTTTGTGTAAGTGCATGTTTTACCTACTTAGAGGACTATTTGGATTCAGTGTTTCATTTTATTTTGGTGTCTTTTTTCAACATATTTGTGATGTTCTTGAGGAGTTCTACCAAATTGGGTATGAATCTCCTCAAAAAAAATATTTTACCAATGAATGATTGCAATTCTTTGATGTTCCTAGGGTGGTATAATTTCTGGATGGCTTCTATTCTACTGGGATCTATCTTAATTCAATCTTTAGAGATTATATGCCCCAACGGTTTGCCTTCTTCCAAACGAAAAAGAGTTTTTTTGGGATTCAATGAAATCTCAAACTTTCTGCACTTCTCAAACATTCGTCTGAGATGTTTTAAATGTTCCTCATATGATTTGGAATAGACAGTAACATATATCACTATAAATCTACCAAGCTCATCCACAAAGGCAATGTCCATTTCTCTTTGGAAGGTGGCACCAGCATTCATCAAACCAAAGGGCATTTTCATGTACATGAAAGTTCCCTAGGGTGTAGTGAAAGTTATTTTTTCCTGGTCGTTTGGGTGGACAAGAACTTGGTTATAGCCTGAAAAACCATCTAGTAAAGAAATCCTATTGGCCCCAACTACCTTTTGTAATATGTGATCCATTTTAGGTAGAGGGTAGTTATCTTTGAGGGAAACCTTGTTCAGGGTTCTGAAATCAATACAAAGCCTGATTTCACCAGTTTTCTTTCTGGTAGGAACCAGATTTGAAACCCATTTGAAAAATCTTAAGGGGACTATTATTTTGGCATCATACATCTTTTTAATTTCTTTTTCTATCAGGGATAGTAACTTTGGATTGATTCTTCTAAGTTTCTGCCTGAAAGGTTTATGTTCTTCTGTAATTAGGATTTTATGTTGTATGATACTTGTGTCATAAGATTTTAATTATTCATAGCTCCAAGAAAATACATCTACATATTCCTTAAATAGTGCAATCTACTTTATTTACACTACCATTTTCAAAATCGGATTTATTTACACTATCATAGTCATTCTCTACATCTATATTTGTACACTCAAAATCATTCTTAGATTGCAGGAAATCTTCAATTTGTTCATCGTTGCCAAATACCTGTCAGTACCTGATGTTATCTGGAACAGTTGGTCTGCACTTCACCTCTACTGTGTATTGGTGATTTTATTTGAAAGGTATTTTGCATGTGGTTGTCGAAGTAGCCAATCCGTCTGCCAATATGTTCTAGCCTCTGGGCATTACCTGCAAGTCGATTTCAGTGAAACATTCTAAAAAATCTAAAACAACATTTCTATAAGATCTGAGTTTCGGATGTTTAGCTGAATACTCACCTTTTATTTGCTTAATGACAAGTTCAGAGTCACCTCTTACCATAATCTTTTTGGCGCCAACCTTCTTCAATAACTTTAGGCCGAGTAGCAAGGCTTTCTACTCTGCTATGTTGTTGGTGCATTGGAAATTTAGTTTATAAGAGTGGTTCTCTGAATACTTTGCTTTATGATTGTGCAACCAAACCCTATATCCAACTCCCTCTTTGCTCACAGCTCCATCAAAATCCATACTCCATAAATCTTATGTTGGTTCATCACTTTTTACTGCCACAACGTTGCTTACCTCTGTGATTGCTTTATCTTCTTGTAGGCCAAGTGCATCATCTTCCAACTGTGTGATTTGATTATCCAAGTCACCATCATTGTACAATATGAATGAATCTAGATCAGAGTGGACAGAGTATAATGGGTAGTTGTGTGGTTTTTCCTGACTGTTGACCATATACTTCATCAGAGTCTCTCTATAGAGTCTTCTATGTTGTCCAAATACCGGGATGGTAGCATAAGACATATCTAATTGCAAAGTGTCCTTCAAATTAGCTCCCCAAGATGTAGATAACAACATACCGTATTTCGGGGGAATGTCTGCAACCACAATATCCATCACCATGCTTTTTGCTGGAATTTGAGCCAGGGTGATGCACAAATATTTAATTAGGCCTATACATTTAACTTTGCTAGAGTCAAAAGAATACAAGTCCTTGTAGGGTCTAGTGACATTGAGCCCCTACTTTTCCATCACGGCCTTGGGCATCAGATTGTGAGAAGCTCTGGAGTCAAGCATAGCATTGTGTAAGGTCTTGTCGTGGATATTCAGACTGATGTAGAAAGGAGGGACAAAACCATTATCAGTTTGTACATCCACTTCATGACCAAGGGGAAGCTCAGGTTGGTCATCAGCAACATTTATAGTATCTGTGCGCACTACTGGCTCAATGTTTAATGCCTTTGCGCCTATTTCTGGTTCAATGCTCAATGCCTTGATCACCTGTGATCTATAAGTGTTTTTTCTCATTAGTTCGGACAGGGGAACAGGAATCTTCAATTTGGCTAATTCTCCTTCCAGGCTGAAAGTAGTGGAAGTTCTACTTTGGCCCTACATTTTTGGTTTATCAATCAAAGTTCTTTGTGCAGAAGTACTTGGCTAACTAGTCGATGCAGCCTCAGTTTGATCTAATCTTTGTGAAGTTTCAAGATTTCTTTTTGCAAAATATTTGGCATTATTCTTCTCAGGGACTTTCTTGGGAGAAGCATCAGAGGTTTTCTTGGCCTCAATTGCTTTCTTTGTTTTAGTAGCTTTCTTTGTTTCAATGACCTTCTTTGTAGGATTGTCATTAGTCTTTTTGCTTCTCAAGTTATATTGTTTGTGGACCTCCATTATGGCATTTTCAAAGGCATGTTGTTTTGTCTCCTCTTCTTCCTCATTTACCTATGTTTGTGAGAGGAGAAAAATCTCTTGTTCTTCCTTAGTGAGGAAAATGGAGTCATTGTTGTGGACATCCATGAGGTTTATGTGCATATCATCCAACTCTTGAATTATATATTCCCCATCATCAGTGTATTTTTCCTGAAGAGGTGGTATAATATGATGATCAAGCCCTCTTTTCTCTCTAGGTTCCCTCTGTCTGATTTGGGGAGGATTCCTTCATAAATTTGGATTTTTGATCTGAGGAGCGGGCTGATTTTCCCTGGGTGGGCTTCTGTCAGTGATGGTTAGCCTTTCCATCATTCGCTCCATAGTTCTAACTATGGAATCTAGTTTAGCATCTGAAGAAGATGTGGAAGGCTCTTCTTTGATTGTAACCCTTCTCTGTGCTCTTTGCCTGGCTCTTCTGGCTAATAGATTTGCTTCTACGCTCACTGCACTTTTATGCATGTCTTCTAAGGTGCAGAATTCCTTTCCCTTAGTTGGTATGACATATCAGCATCAAATCCGTCGGGGAACTTGATTAAGGCCAAACCTTGTAAAGGCTTGATATCAGCTGGAATTGCGCGTTATAAATATTTTTGAAACGGATGTAGTAATCCTACACTATTTTCCCTTGATTCCTTTTGATATTCTAGTATTCTGATAAAATCTGGAGAGGGTTTTTCTTTACCTCCCATCTGTCGAGAAAACTCCGTTGAAAAGAAACAATGTCGGCTATGGTGGCAGGGCGTAAATATTTGAACCATTTTTTGACTTCTCCAGTGAAACTCTGTGCAAAAAAGTCTCATCTCAACATCTGCCTCATCGACTTCCTGCAAATCAAAATAATCATTCATATTATCAACATGTTGTTCTGCATTAAGAGGTCAAGTACCATCAAATTAAGGAAGTATGGTTTGATAGTCTTGGGGAATGGCATGTAAGGGAGCGAACAACACCAAGGGAGCATTTATTGCTGCCATGATTGGTGGAGGAGATTGAATAACAACTTGTGTGATTGGAGGAGAAGTGATAGAAGAGGTAGAAGAGGTAGGGCTGAGAAATGTAGAGTGAATTATTTGATGTTTAATGGATGTTGCAGCAATAGTCAGGGAAGAAAGTTCTACAGATTGCTGAAAGTGAGCATGGTACAAAGCTTGATCAAGATTTGCTACTAGATCTTCTAACTTGTTGAATTCTTGAAGAAAGCATTGATCAAATTCTTCTCTGGGAGAAAGTATTTCAGGGGTCCTGGGTTGTAAGATGGTTTGATCTAAGATTGTTTCACTTACAAAGGTGTCATATTTGGTTCTGAATAGGCTTTTCTCAAAGGATATGTCAAACTCAAGATCATGGATAGTGACAAGCTTCTCTGGGAGAGAAGTGGACCTATGAAGGGGACTATGACTCCCGGAACCTTCCATAAAAAATTTCTTTCTGAGTAACTTTTCTGGATCGTCTACTACTATTGTAGGTTTTGGGTCAAGGTGAGATCTAGAATGAATTATTTTAGGAGCCAGAACTTTAAATTTTAAGAAATCTAAACTAATATATACAAACTTCAACAACCTCTGAACATTTATCTCTTTGTAACTTAGATTTTATGATTTGTTCAGAAATAAAGTTTTCTTTATCTAGGGAAAAGAAATCGTAGGATGGAAAGTTTGTCCAATTCCCCATTATGGTCGCCACTATGTTAACGCTCTGTAAATTCCCAGAGGTTGTTAAGAGGTAGAAGAAATTTAGCAGAGGTAACTTACCCAACCACTTTAAAAATGGGATCTATCCCTTCTAGTTTCAGAGAGGGATCTCTCTATAAGATTTAGATATGTTTGGGTTTCAAATATTAGGCTAGTTAAATAAATAGAAGTGTGTTGTTTTGTTTTATAAAGATGGCTGAAATATTGCTTACACATCCATTGGGCTATGGGGTCTGTGTTTAAGGATCGATATCAAAAAACATATTTTATTAGAATTCTCCACGGGACAAGGTAATGAAAATGTTGAATCTTTTAAAATTAAAGTGATGGAAAGACAAAAACAAATGAGATATTCAATTACAATAAAGAAGCATTTAATAATTCCTTTATAATAATATCAGAAGAATAACATTCAGATCTTTAAAATCCAGAAACAGAGTATTCGAGATAAATTATGCACTTAAACTTCTTTTAAATGATCGTAGACAGAAAACAGAATGATAATGAAGTAAGATAAACGATTTAACAAAAAGAACTAAACATCACCAACATAAACACGTAGGAATCCTGTGAATCGTCCTTTTATTACTAGTAGATATCTTCAAAAAGATTACAGATTACATCTTGCTTGGGCATAAAGATGAACCCTCAATACTTCGAAGTTTGAAGTATTTATAGAAAAATTACAATTGATCTTGTCATTAATGATCGGGATATGGTGGAGAGAAAATCTAACTAACTAGATTGCATTTACAAAAAGTTAGGAATGTTGAATGATCCTCTCGAATCCTTGGTGTTGATTCTGAGGAAGTTGGTTGGTGATTCATCTTTGACTTGACTATGACTGTTCCACGTGTTGACTCGGATTGTACACCTCATTGCTTACTCAAAAAAAGAACACAGGTAATCCCATCTCTCTTGACCAAGGATGGTAATTTTGAGTAACCTTCGGTAAACTTCATCCTTCTCAGTGTACTTGGCGAAGGTGAGCTTGGTGACGAAGATGTACTTGATCTCGTGTTGGATGTTAAGGTCCAACTGCAAAGTCTCCAAGAACACTTTGCCAGTAATGTTGCCCTGTATCCCTGCAAACTTAGAGCCATCCTTTGCCACTGTGATGATCTTTTGTTTGTATTCTGAGAGAGTAATCAGCTTATCATTGATCATGAACAAACTTGGGAGCCCTTTCTTATGTAGTAAATCCATTTTGATGAAAAACCTATGAATTTCAATGTCCATTGCTTGGGCTCTTTCCTCAAGTTGCAGTGTTAGTCCTCTCTTGGTGAAAACTTTCTTGACCTAGAGGATAGTTTATGTCCTATCCTCAATTTCCAAAGCCTCTAACTCCTCCTTTGTCTTAGAGTTCAAAAACCTGATGATCTCATTTTCCTCTATAGGCCTTTCTCCCAATTCTCCTTTGGTTTTGTCAATGGCATGTCTGCTTCTTTGCACCAGTTTGTGTTGTTCAAACAGGATCTGTATGAGTGGCCAAATTTATGTCATGGATTTGCATATATTTATCCAAATATTTTCCTTAGCCTCTAAAAGTGTCTTGGCTGTGACTGTTTCTTTCTGTAGCTTCTACAGTTCTTGCTTGAATCTCTGTGTTGTATGCATCTTTGTATTGTAACTAGACTGGAAAGTGGACTTCAACTTTTGGAGGTTATTGATCCCATCCTGCAGTCTTTTGATTTCCTTTCCTTACAGAGACATGTCTTCCATGGACTTTGCCAACTTTTCTGATGCCTCTGTGGTTTTTACTGAAGTTTTTGTAGCTGTACTGACCCCTGTGAGAGGGACTGCATTCAGTGGAATGACTGCCATTGGCACACTCTTCTCTTTTTCTTTAACTAGCTTCTCTAGCTCGGCTTCCATATCCTTGATCTACACATTCTTCTCCATGATTAATTTCAACATTTCCTCCTTATGGCCTTTAGTATCAACTATTTCCTTCGCCTGTGGGTCTTTTGTAGCAGGAATTTTCAATTGCTTCCTTAAGGATGTTATATCAACATTCTTCTTCTTTAGCAATTCCTCAGCTACTTTCACATTGGATGGATCATATCCGATTTTGAGTACCAACTCCTCCAAAAAAATTATTTTATTATCTTTTGCCAAAGAAGACACTTTCTCGAGCTTCAGCTGAGTCAGGACATTGTTCAAGGAAGCCTACAACTTTGCAGCAGTCGTGGAGGAATTGTCCAGGGTGGAGAAAATCATTTCTCCAGTCTGTATATGCATATCCATCTGATCAGTTGGATGCACATCTTTGCTATGAAACTCAAGTGTTGACCTTTTGTAATCGAAAATTGCTTTAGGTTGAGGCACCTATGCCTGTAAGTACACCATGTGCATTCTCCCTTTCTCTATGTCGAAAGCAGAGAGAAACCTATGATGGACTGTAGATGTTTGTTTCCAGAATTGAGCATAGGTACTATTTGTCAACATCTCATTTTTCATCTTGATTAAGTTATACTTCTCAAAAATGTTGAGTCTTGTAGGCTCTTGTGAAAATTTGGTTTTCAATGTTGTATTACTCTGCTTCTTCGATGAGGAAGTGGACATCATTTTTTGGCTTCCTAAAGGTAGTGGTGAATGTTCTCCCTCCATTGTGGTGGATTGAGTCTCCTCCCCTCCAAACCTATCAGGTGTATGATTGGTCTTGGGTCTTTTCCTCTAAACCTGGAAGTCCTCTGCTTAGAATTCAGTGACTAAGGGAGATACTTCTTTTCTGGGCCTCTTCTCTATTGGTACCTGTGGAGTTACAGCTTGTGAAATGATGGTAGGAGGAGACTATTGTTCTATGTCTAGTAGAGTCTCTTCCTCCCACTCTGTCTGGTTCATGAAATTCTCAATTTCTGGTTTGGGCACATGAGAATATGGGGAAATTTTATTCTATAATATGGTTTATGCAATAATCTGACATGGATCATAGTGCCAAGAGAAACTAAGACTGAACTTCATCTCCTTAAAAATCTTATTGGCCTCTTCCCCTACAGCTCGACTGTTACAGATAAAAGATCATATATGTCCCTTGATCCTCAACTGTTGTTTCTTTTTGAAGGCCATAGAGTGAATGTTGTCTGAATTTATCATCTATTGGATATATTCCAGAGAGAATATCCTGACAAGTAAAATCCTGGGCAGCTTGTATGGTGGTAATTCACATCCGTAGACCTTGATCTCTATGTGATCCTAGTAGATATACCAGTCACCCGTTTTGGCTAGGTCTGAGAGATGTAGAATTCTTTGGATTTCTTTGTTTATTCTTGGCTTTGTTCTTCCACTGAGCATGCCTACCGTTGGGTGGTAAAAATGATCTATGAACTGATTGAAATTGAACTCAGATGAGTTTTTCCTCACCAATGATGTCCAATATGTGACAGGCTGTGTGTTGCCATCCTGGTCTAGCTTTTGCATGGAGAAAGGGAAGCTGTCTGCTTGGAAAAAGATGAATAGGTATACCAGAATTGAAGAATACCTGAACATACCCTCTGTAGAAAAATTGAAGAGTTGTTCATGGATATTGTCATCCAGGAACTTGTTGTAATTGAACTGTGTAGTGGTTTTTTCCTTAGTGGAGAAAATGGATAGAAAACCTAGGATGGGCTCGTCTACCCACTCATCTAAATAGTATCCAAGTAGGCAACACAGAGAATAGATGATCTTATTTCCTCTGATAGAGAAGATAGAGGAACGGTAGGGGGGATTCTTTTTGGGTAACTGGGCACTTTTAGGGAGGAAAATCTCGAAGATTTGGGATCTTTGTGGGAAAGATAGCTTCTAGTACATCTCGGTCAGAATTTCGATGGACAGATGGGAAAAGGAGTTGGCTCTGGAAGTATGCACCATCTGGTCTATTGTTTTTGGGGTAATCTTGAAAAGGGTCTCACCAGATGATGAAACAATGTCTCTCTAGCTAGGAAGATAGTGTGTTTGGCATTTTAGAGTGAATTTGGGGAAATGATGTGTCTGAGGGGAAAGGTACAGTGGGAGATTAGACTCCTGCAGTCCAATCTCGTTGATTTGGTCTAGAAATGTATCTCTGAGCCAGAAGTGCAATTCCAAGAAGTCGAATTCGCACTTTAGCTCTGCAATTAGGTAATCTTTATTGACCATAGGTATCCAATCCAAGTCTATGGGAGGTGGGAGGAATGGATTCTCTTCGATCTCTGAATATTTGGATTTGGGTGCCATCTATCCGACTGATACCAACAAAACTAAAAATACGTTAATTGTGTTTACCAAGCGTTAATGGCGGTCACTGACTTAAAATAATATAGGACAGTGGATTCGGATGTGTCTGGATGGTGAACAGTGCGATAGTGGTGAGGAAATGGAATTAAGCTTATAAACGGATGTCCGTTGGGAAGTGGAGGATGAGTCAGTTGGCTAACGGTCGTGGTTGCCCACATTGATTTTCCAACGGGTATCTCGGGGATGAGGTGGAGGATGGTGAGTGGATGAAAAGTGGATGGGTTGTGATGGGCGACGGGTAAGTGGGGAATCGTACATCGGCAGAGTAGTGAAACACAACGTATAGGCAGAGATAGTGGAGTGTGACGTCAAAGTGCCTAGGCGGTAAGAGCAGGTGGTTTGATGGTTTACTCGGAGGCGGGGGTAGGTAGTAAATGTTTTAGAGCTAGGGGGGTCCAAGTTAACACAAATGTGCCATGTTATGATGGGGCTCGTCGGGGAATACCACCAATTTTTACCCCCCCACCATTAAAGGTAGAAGGGTCGGGGGAGTCCGATATCCTTTATCGGTAGTAGATCTGAGCACCCTTTTTTCGGCCTTTGATCTAAGTGCACTTTTTAGCACAAGATGCAAAAGCTGTCATATCATTCAGAAACTTAGGATAAAGCACCCTTTTGGGTTTTTTGTTGCTTACCTGTTCTTCATTCTGTCACCAAGGGGTCAGAAAAAATTCATTTTCACTCAAATCAAAGGCATAACATCAACCTTTCACCGATTTTATTGAAATGAAAACCTACTAACCTATGTCCTAATCTAATCACTTAGCAAATTTAACCCAGATTAGACTGTTAGGCTAAAGCATTACTCTAACCTATGATATTTGATCAAGCTTAAACTATTTGATCAAATTTATTCACTAACCTATCTATCTTGGCTAAGATTAGATTGTTTAGCCAAGTTTATTCATTAATCCTATTTGCATAAATTCAAAGGACTTGACCATGGTCAGACAGTATGAATCAAGCCATTCTTATTGCATGGGGTTTTATCATTTTTCTTTTCATACCCTCTTTATTTCTTTTCTTTTTCTTTTTCTTTATTTTATTTTATTTTCTTTTTCTTTTTCTTTCTTTTCTTTTTCTTTATTTTTGTAAATCATTTGTAGAATGAAATATAATTTACAACAAAAATACAACAAGAGTGGAAATTTCTAGTCACCAGTTGATCCTATGAAACATAGGGTTATAACAGAGCAGATTGAGGAAATCCTGCGTGCAACATATGAAAGGAAAACAAGAGGTCTAAGGGTAGGAACAAAAGGCAGAACTCCAATCCAAATCATCGTCAGTGTGGAACCTACAACCCCAAGTGTGACTAACACAACAGAAAGAACACCAGCATTTAGACAACCAGATTTAGTGGAAGAAAAACAACATGATACGCATCAAAGCACAAAGCATCAACTGGAGGAGCCAATTCAAAAAGTAACAGTCAATTATCTACACCGCGTGGAGGTATTAGTTCAACATAGTTTAAAATGGCAGGACATGATCCGACGATCAGGTTACTAGAATTTTGGGGAGAGGCATCAAAGGACCCTGAAAAACACTTATTCATTTGTGAGAAGATCTTAGAAGCAAAGCATATCACAAATGAGGATACAAATCTTGTGCAGTTAGCTATCACACTAAGAGACCGTGCATTAGACTAGTACATGATCCTAGATGTAAACAACCCACCATGAGTAACAAAGACCATTGAAAAGGTGAAAAAACTATTGATAAATGAATTTCAGAAGCCTAGCTCAGAAGTCCAGTATATGAATGAAATGATCAAAATCAGGAAAAAATCAAGTGAGTCTATTTGGGAGATTGATAAGAGGTTTAAGCGTCTAAAAGGTAAGTTGAAATATGCAATTACTGACATGCAACATAGGCATTTATTTGTGAACTCATTGCTACCACATTTTAAATATCCATTAAGACAACCAAAGTTCCAAACTCGGGCAGAGGCTTTGTTGACAACCTTACAACTGGCAGAGAACCAGTATTAGCAGACAGATCCAACAATAGAGGAGTTGAATGAGGATTTGAAGAATCTAACACTTCAACTTAACTAGGATAAGGGTAAATATAAAAGAGAAGTTGTTTGGTGTACCTTATGTAGGATAGAAGGACACCATAAGAATGAATGTCCAACATTTACGTAGTATGCGACGACATGGGTGGAAAACCTATTGCCAATAGGAGGACCATGGTGAGAGATTTGTAAGACACATAGGCATGATCCATATCACTACCCAATGATGCAAAAATATAAGACATTACCAAAAAGTTCATACTGCAATTTTTGCAAGTTAGCGGGTCATGATGATAAGGATTGTAGGACAACGAAAATAATGAAGGAAAGACCTTCATATACTTATAGGGTGCAAGCAAAAATTATGATAGGACAAGTTGCACCTCATTTCAACCAGGTACCACCACCATACAACAATGTGTAGCAATAGTACAACACTGCATAGTTGCAGTATAATAATGTGCAGCCACAGTATAACCCCACGTAGTATAACCAGGTACCTCAGTACAATGCACCACATGAAGATCAAGGTGGATACATAGGTGGAGGATGAGGAAGAGGAGGATTTGGATGAGGTAGAGGACTAGTAGTGTGCCACAAATTACAACAACCATAACATTATGCAAGGGAGTGTCTTCCACCAGTGGCATGTATGTATTGTCGCACAACAGACAATGACACAGAAGACTATCCAACACTCTTGGGAAAGATCCAAGAAAAAAGGAATCAGAACAACCAGAATGTCCAGTGGATTTCTGCAGAATCTAGGGATGATGGGAGAAACATCAAAATAGTCACTCGAGAAGGAGCCAAGACAGGAATTGATGCGGTAAAACAAGATCCATCGCAACACCAATGGGTTAAGAAGAATATTGAACCATAGAAGTGGTTTGATGCATAGAAAGAAAAGGAAACATTCAAGGAGGCCAGACAGGAGTTTATCAAGTGAAATGTTGCATCTACATTAGTCGTGCAACACACTCATAACTTACCAATGTACAAAATCCCTCCTCAATGGACCATACCAGTGAAGGACAACCCTCAGAGCAAGTAAGTACCATAAATACTTTTCTGCAATCTTGTGTTAAGTTATTCAATGACCCATCATCTGTTAAGGTTTTACGAGACATGTTAGAAAGATGTAACACCAAGGCGGAAGGAAAGTTAGAACAAAAAACAATCAATCATCTTCATACAAGAAGATAGACAAGCAGAGAATTCAGGCTAAATGCCAACATTGGGGATTTTAATATGGGTGATATTATATTGAATTTAAGCTCTGAACTAAATGTTTTACCTAAGAAGACATGGTAGTGTATGGGGGAACCTACCTTAGGCTACTCACCTATTTAGTTGAAACTAGAAAATCAACACAGAATGCTACCAATTGGAAGGCTTAAAGGTGTGACAGTAGATTTGGATGAAGCGCGCACTATGGCAGATTTTGAAGTAATAGAAATAGTAGATGGAACAACACCTTACCTAACATTGCTTGGATTGGATTGGGCATTTGATAACCAAGCCATAATCAACTTGAAGAAAAGTAAAATGACTTTTGAATCAGGTGAATATAGAGTCATTGCACCATTGGATCCTTCAGAAGGAGAAAGTTTTTTAGAGCCCACTTGTTTGGATCTGGAAGAAATAAACCAGTTGTACATAACCACCACGCGCGAAGAGGATTAGGTCAACCCAACTGCAGATGGGATACTCAACTGGATAAGAATTACATCACATGATTCTGACTCGGATACAGGTTTGGAGAATTGGCAACAATGATTACATGAAGTTTCCACAAGAAGGTGCGCAAGAATAGACAACGCAGTAAGATGGGTTAGTATATAGATAAGAGAACCTCCCAGTTTTCATGGGTTAAATGACTTAGAGGAATTTCTGACAAAATATGAAGACGAAGTCTTAGAAAATCAGAGGCTATTATCCCTAGATATTGCACTCAAGGCCACACTTGCAAGATGGTGGGGTGCGCACAAAGAAACCATTCAGGATTGGTACCGATGTAAACGACTATTGCACATTAGATTCGACGCAAAGCAAGGGAGCAATAAATTGAAAAGGTATGATGGAAATGGAACACCAGTGGAACACTTGGAAAACTGCAAGGCACAATGGAGGATGACACCAACAGAGGAATGGACTCATCACTTTATCCATACATTGGAAGGAATCCCAGGGAACTGATATATAGACCAGGAAATGTGCAAAGACACTACATAATGGACAGGCTTACAACAAAATTTTGTAGTAACCTTCTCATTTGAACATGAGAACCCCAACATTGATTCAACGTTGAAGTTGATACATGGAATGATATTTATTATTGAACTAGAAGTTGAAATCATGACTGAATATCAACAACAGAAAAGACAGACAGTCGAAGAGCTACTATCATGTTATCATGTTGAATAGGAAGCACCATATGAAGATGATCCGCGCAACATTTAAATTACATAGATTGAGCAAGAAAGAGAGGGGGAAGGTCCATCTTTGGAGTCAGAAGTATTTACTGCACCAATCAAAGTTAAGAAAGTTAACATTGGGACAACTGATAATCCTAAAATAACAAGTATTGGAGACTATTGGGATGAGCAAATAATAGAAAGAATAACAAAGTTATTGCGTGAATATAGTGACCTGTTCCCAACTACCTTTATAGAGATGAAAGGCATAGCAGGGGAGCTAGGAGAGATGAAGATGCCCCTCAAACCTAAGGCTAGACCTGTTAGGCAGAGACCTTACAGACTGAATCCAGTGTATAAGTAGAAAGTGAAAGCAAAAATTAACAGAATGTTGGAAGATGGTATCATAGAACTAGTAGAGGAATCTGAGTGGATAAGTCCTTTTAGTCCAAGAAAAGAAACAAGGGGGGATAAGGATTTGTGTAGATCTTAGGAAACTTAATGATTCTTGCTTACATGACCCTTTCCCTACCCCTTTTACAGACAAGGTCTTAGAGAATGTGGGAGGCCAGGAAGCATATTCATTTATAGATGGATTCTCAGGTTATCATAAGATCAAAGTAGCTCCAGATGATAGGTATAAGACTACTTTTGCTACAGAATGGGGATCCTACCAATATACAGTCGTGCAATTTGGGTTGAAGAATGCACCAACCATATTTTCAAGAGTAGTCATAGTTGATTTTAAGGAATTCGTACATCAGTTTCTAGAAGTATATCTGGATGAATGGATTGTATATAGTTTATTAAAGGACCATGTAGAAGTGTTAAGACTAATGTTGGAAAGATGCAGGCAATGTCAAATATCATTGAATATCAAGAAATGCATTTTTGGTACACCTTTTGGAATATTGTTGGGACATATAGTGTGTAAACAAGGTTTACTAGTGGACCCTACTAAGATTGCAGTCATTGTAAATTTACCACCACCAAAGTCAGTGCCCCAGTTAAGAGCAACATTTCAACATAGAAGTTATTACAAGAAGTTTGTAAAGGGGTATGCGTAGATTACTACACCAATGGAAAAAATGTTGAAGAAGGACACAAGATTTCAGTGGAATGAGGATTGCCAACAAGGATTGGACACTTTAAAACAAAAGATGGTCACAACACCTATCCTAGTATTCCCAGACTGGGAAAAGACATTTCATGTGCATGTAGATGCATCAACCATAGCACTTGGAGCAATTTTGGCGCGGCCAGGAGAAGGGGACTTAGACCATCCTATAGCCTATGCAAGCATAAAGTTGTAAGAATCAAAGCAGAATTACAACACCACAGAAAGAGAAGGCTTAACCATGGTATATGCACTTCAAAAATTCAGGCACTACTTACTGGGTAAACACTTTTAAATGTTTACAGACCATTCTGCCCTCAAATATCTAGTCAATAAGCTAGTGTTGGGGGGGAGGATCTGTAGATGGCTATTGTTATTCCAAGAATTTGATTTTGAAGTGATAATCAAACCAAGGAATCTGAATGCAGGACTTGATCACTTGTCAAGGGTAACTAATGGAGAAGAACCTACTAACTTGTAATACAACTTCCCTGATGCGCAGCTATTTTCAGTACAAGTAGTTGATGAATACTTCACTGATATTATTGAATACTTAACTACAGGGGTTGCGCCACGAGATTTTAGTACTGCGCAGAAGAAAAATCTGGTAGTCAGAGCTACTGACTATTAACTTATTTCAAGACATTTATACAAAATGGGCGCAAATAACATTTTGATAAGGTGAGTATTGGAACATGAAAGGCCCAAAATTTTAGTAGAAGCTCATGAAGGTATAGATGGAGGACACTATGTAGAAAAAGCTACCGCACAGAAGGTATTGCAGGCAGTCTTATGGTGGCCAACAATCCATAAAGATGCCAAGGAATATTGCCAGAAATGTGATGTATGTCAGAGGGTTGGCAAACCCAATAGAAGGGATGAGATGCCTCTAAGACCACAAGTGACTCTGCAGGTATTTGACAAATGGGCAATAGACTTTGTGGGACCTATTAACCCACCAACAAAAAGGTCATGAGCTAGGTATATCATTATTGTGACTAAATACTTAACAAGATGGGAAAAAGCAACACCAGCCAAAGACTGTAGCACAAAGACAACAACAGACTTCTTGTTTGAGCAAGTGATCACCAAATTTGGATGTCCCAGGATTTTGATGAGTGACCAAGGCACTCATTTGATCAATAATACCATCAGGGCTATGACTAAGGAGTTTTAAGTCTATCATGAGAAGAGTACACCATATCACCCTCAGGAAAATGGAACATTAGAAGCTTTTAATAAGATCTTGGAAAAGGATCTGACTAAAATCTACATTGTTAATGGGGATGATTGGGACTTGAAGATACCATCAATACTATGGGCATATAGGACCACATGTAAGAAGTTGACGGAACAGACACCATTCAGATTGGTGTATGGGCAGAAAGCAGTAGTACCATTAGAATTTCTGGTTCCTAGTCTGCGTGTAGCAACAATTACCAACATGACAGAAAGAGGCGCAGTACAGGAGAGGTTAAGTCAACTAATGGAAATGGAAGAGGATATGATTATGGCAGGATTTCACCAGGAAATACAAAAATCAAGAGACAAAGCCTGGCATGACAGACACATTAAAAAGAAGATTTTTAAGGAGGGAGACCTAGCTCTACTCTATGACAACAAACATTTCCAACACCCTAGTAAGTTTAGAATGCATTGGCTAGGGCCATATGAAGTAAAGACTGTCACAGATGGGGGATCTATATAGCTAAAGCACTTGGGAGGAACATAACTAAAAGGAATGATCAACGATAGTTGACTAAAACTGTACAGGGACAATCGACCTAATATCTCTTAAGAGTTACAACGTAGTGAGGAAGGCATGTATATAATGTACTATAGCAGAGATTAAGACAAAAAAATGATAAAAATAAATAAAAAGGAGAAAAAGAAGAAAAAAGAAATAGAAAAAGGAAGAAAAACACAAAAAGACGCAGAAGTTGACGGAACCATAAGAAAGTGCAAAAAAATGTGCGCGTGGTAATTACCGCGATAAACATCAGAAGACAACGCACATGAAAAATTACACTCGGCACAAATGCACGCAAAAAGTGAAAAACAGAGACAATTGGGTCTATAAAAGGCGAAAAGCACATGTTTATTCAACACTTAGTGATTTTTTAAGCACAGAGCGAGATACAAAGAGTGTGCCCTAGCTATAATTTTATGAAGAAGCAAGCAAGTGTGTGAATTCGAGAGAAGATGACTCCACCAAAATTCAACGCACTAGGCCAGTACGTCTGGATTACTCAACAGGACCAAAGGCATAAGGAAAGAATGACACAACCCAAGAACATGGTCGAGCTAGAATATGTCACCAACTCAAACATAGAATCAATCATCCCAACACGGATTTAAGAGGAAACATCAACAACACAAGGGGAAATAGCACAGAGATTTGGGGTCCAGAATGGTATTCTGAACCCTAACCCTGAGACGCCTGTGAATTCGAACAAAACAATGGGACTGCAACAGACCCACGAAAGCGAGGAAGTGTTGGTTGAGGATATCACTGACTGGTCGGAGTCTGAAAGGGAACAAGAGGACGCAGACACAACAGAGGTAGGTCCATCTTTTGTAGGATAGAAAAGAAAGGCACGGGACGCCATGAAAATTACACTCCTATATCTTCTAGATGCAGTGATCATTGCGGATGATATGCTGGGAAAGGTACCCAAACTCAGATACTCTGACCACGATGTGCGCGATGCAACCAAATTCCTACATTTCACCGAGGAGTCGTATTTATCAAACACAGGGGAAATTGGACCCTTGGGTAAACCCATAATGGATCCCGCACAATGGATAGTGGGGCTGTATAACTCTGGCATCATGAACACGTTTAACATATTGCACTTCGGGCGCGGTAAACACTTCAGGTTATGCGTCAAACAACTAGTCGTCCACGTACATGAAGGCATCATGTGGATGGATAGGTCAGTATAGATAGATGTGGCACTAATTGTCAAGATCATAAGACTACCTACAGTCGGTACGCGGCTAGAGGAATACTTGGATAACAAGGTGTGCAAGGAGGAAATCACAGAGCTAGTCAAAGCACAGTTTGACACCAATCATGGTAATAGGGGTATTGTGATCAACTATATCAACGACAATGTGACAAGGTTCGCCAACAAGCTCATGGATTGCAAGCTACTCAAGAAATATTGGAATGAAGAAGTGTCAGTAAGAGTTATTGCAGTAGTCACACAATTCACGAAAGGAGTAATGTTCAGTTGGGCACCATACATTCTCAACCAATTTCTGGTAGATTGTTGAGATGCACAGGATAATGGAACCGAGTTCCATTACTCTTGGTTGATCATTCTTATAGATTTGGCAAGATGGCAGGAGCCAAAATTCTCAGCGTTGCTGGATAGAAGGGGGAAATGTTATGCGGCCAAATATGAGTCCCTCTAGCAGGCCAAGGATAACAAAACTCAATAAGAAAAAAACATTTTTTTGCAATGTTGTTGGATGAGATACAACAGCGCACAACTAATGTGTGGCACATACCAATGGAGGTAGTCCAAGAGACAGAAGGGATAACCAAGTTCAAGGAATCCAGACACCACATGTGGATCTAGGCCGCAAGGGATCCAAAGAAGGCATGCCTAGAAATGCAAAATTGCATCACTAAGGAAGGAGTGGACTGGATAGTCAAAGATTGTCATGCGTTGTGGCAGCTGCCAGCAAAAAAACCAGCAACACGACTAGTCGCAGCGCAATCCTCCATGCCTAAGGACAAGGTTGAAGCAGGTTCTTCAGTGAGAACAAACAGCCTGACTGATAATACTAGAACTACTACAGTGCAAAATCAACCAACTGGAACCAGCGTAGTACCAAAACGAACAAGGAAAACATCAACAATATAAAGGACAGGCAACCATCCACAGACCGGAAAGGGGCATACTTCACAGGTTGGAAAAGAGAGGGTTCAAGGTGCCACAAATGGGGCGCATCCCTCATAGACAATAAGGAAGCCAGCGCAGGAAAAAGAGGCGCACAAGAAGAGAAAGCACATCACGGAAGACCCAGTCATCACCCTAACAAAGGATACAGAGCTAGTCACGGACAAGGTCCAAGATAGGGGGGAGGAAGTGGTCCGCATTGCAGAGGCGCAAACACAAGAGAACATAGCCAAGCTCATAAAAGTCCATGAGAATCTACAACAACTACAGAGCCAAGTAGGACCATAGGCCACAACGCAGTAATGGGAAAGGCCATGACGACCTCCTGCTCAGAAAGAAGGAGAGGAGACAGTGTAGTTGGTATTCCAAGGCTGGAGACATTTGCAGTCACGTGCAAAATGATCAAATTGGATCGGGAGACAGCGTAGAAACCCTTGGGGGACGTGGAGAAATTTGAAGTTGTCATGGCACAAAAACCCACCAAGGCACTATATGGACTCTAGGATAGCGTAATGTAAGAGGTGTAATCTAGAGCCCGCACGGATGCAACCAATTTGGAGGTGGGTAGAGGAGTCGTGGAAATGCTACAAATCACATGCGACCAACTGACCTTAGAGAAAGAAGAGGAGAAAGAACGCACAGATAAACTAGAACAACAGTTTATGATCGCATCCCAGACAACATTAAAGCACCTGAGAGGACCGTAGAGGAGAATATCAACATGATCTCACAAACAATTGATAGGTATAAGAAGGAAACTGAGGAGATCAAAGAAAGTCTCAATCCTACGACTCCTCTGGAGGTTCGAGAACAGAGAGAAAAACAATTCGCACTCCATATAGTTGAGATGGAGAAAGAAGCAAGGGAAGTAGAAGAGTTGTTTGACATAACCACGAAGATATGGACTATCCTGGAAGAAGATGAAAAGCTCCAACAGTGGGACCAAGAAGAGAAGATAATCAATGCTGCCATACAAGAGATAAAGCAACGACAAAAAACTATGAGCATCACATAGCGCTTGAAAGGCACTCAAGAAATGAAGACTTTGTAGACAGAGTTAAAAACAACGCAAGCAAAGAAGCAATAAATACAAGTCGAACTGGAACCCTTCCAAGAACAAGATGCATAGATGATTACACGGTTGGAGGAAGAGAAGACAAGTATGGCACATCCACAAATAGAGGGCACAACCTTAAGCAAGAGGAGATAACAACGCAAACAGTAGAAGTGCTAACAGGAAAAGCTATGCAGTTGAGAGAAAATGGAAAGGAACTAGCAGAAAAGTTCCACAGTTTGGACAGGGAAGTAAAAGGAGCATGCACCGCCTCAGTGGCTCCGGACGAGCGACATGTTAGTGTTGGGGGGTTGTTGGGTGTAGACTTATTTTGAGAAGGAAGACTATTTTGGACGCAGGCCTATTTTTGGAGAAAAGGCCTATTTTGGAAAGACCAAATTTTGGAAAGGAAGACCTAAATTTGGAGCGCGCACACCAAATGGCAAGAAAGCAACATGCAAAAAAAGAAGGAAAAGCAACACGCAAGAGGAAAAGCAACATGGAACGCAAGCAGGCAAGCCAACGCATGATAGGGTTAGGTTTTTTTATAAGGATTGTAACGACTTTAAGCCTGTAAAACAGTATAAATAAGAACCTAGGAGGTCTAGGTTAGGGGTTGGTGGAAGTTCGGTTGTTGTTGGTGAGTTGATAACGATTAGTATGATTTTCATAAGGTTGTAGAAGAGTCGAGTAAGCTATATTTTGAGGGTTAGGTCACAAGCTGAGGAGCCTGGTGTGATCTAGTCTGCCTCACAGAGGTTCCCTAACCTCCTCATGATTGTATGATTGAAGATGTAATGTGTGCAATGCCAAGTTTTGCAGTAGACTAAATAAAAGAGCAGAGAAGACAAATCTTTGTGGACGTAGCACAAGAGGGGGTGAACCACGGTAAAACTTATGTTTTGTGTGATGTTCTTGAATGTTTACTTTTTGAGACATACCATCGTAGTAAGTCTATACTGATCACGATATAAATTATGACGTTGGTAGGGCTCTAGAGAAACTATCAATCCAAGATTTAACAGTTGCGGGTTCAGAAGCAACCAACATGGTTACCAAAGGGGAGGGAGTGGAACCCCCTCCTATAAGAAGGTAGAGGTGGACAAAGGGAAATGCCCACGCAGCGTCGAATTCAAGGAACCTCTAGCAGGCACCTCGGGACCAGGATCGAAAAAGAATCATGAGGGAAACCAGGGAAAAAGTGATCGCATGGGGGAAGAGCCCAGAGAAGCCAGAACGGTACGCAAGAAACAGCAAACCCCGATGGGGTAGATGGGCACAACCTGTGTAAACCTAAAACAACATTGATCCCCAAAGTTATACTGGAAGACCCCTAGATGCAACTCTTCCGGGATCAGATGAAGACGCTTGCACTGATATCCAAGTTCATGGGCCTGTGGCCCACAGAAAAAACGTTGCGCAGCTGGATAAAATACCAATGGAAGCCGATTGGAGAAGTTGAACTCCACCTTGGATCGAAAGGATTCTTCACAACAATCTTTATGAACCTGGAGGACAGGGATAAAGTCTTTGAGGGGAGGGCATATTTCCATGCCTCAGCAGGGTTGTACATGCATCAATAAAAGGAAAACTTCTCTCCAGAGAAAGAAACCTTAAAAAACGTCCCAGTCTGGCTAAGGTTTTAATCCTTACCGCTAAATTATTGGTTGTCATCTACCTTCGAAGCAATAGGGAACAATCTTGGAAAATATGTCAATACATCGGAAGCAACATTAAAAGGAAGATACACATCCTATGCAAGGATCTGCATAGAGATGGATGTCTCGGGGGCACTCTCGGAAGCCATAAGCCTGGAGTTTAGTGATGAGGAATGGATACAAAGTATAGGCTATGAGCAGATCTCGTTTCGATGCAGAATATGTCATGAACATGGGCACCTAATAAGAGAATGTCCTCTCAATAAAAAGCAAGAATCAGAAAACACCAAACCACAGCAGGATGAGGACGGTTTTGTGAAGCCGGATCACAAAAGAAAAGGAAACAAAAGACAAGGCAAGGCCCCAACAAGAAGCAACTCGGAAGCCAAGATTAGAACAGAAGGAAGAGGTAGGCCCAACCAAGGGGAAGAAGGCGGAAAGGAAAAAACAAAAGCTAGGAAAACAAGTGGACAAGAAACTCATGAGAACACAAAAAACCCAAACGACAAGGGAGAACAGGGAGGCAGCGCAAGTCCTATGGAAGGAGAAAATGAAGATGCCAACACCCCGATGCAGGAGGTAGATGAAGATGCAGATATGACACCAATCAAGGTAGGAACATAAGACCCAGACCTCAAATACATTGTGGAAAGGGAAGGAATAGACCTCCCAAACATACTGGAGCAATGGAAAAGGCAGGCAGTTGACAATGTGCCAGCGGAGCAACTAGATAGGACACCAAGTGCATGCATGGTGAGATAGGACACCTGGGAGTCAAAACAGGCGATGGACAACAACAACACTCAACCAAGCAGGCAAGGCGGAAGAAAGTAAGGAAATCAAACAATGTATGCCTACAAGAACTAGGAGCCTTGTTGATAAACTCAAGTAAGATTAAAAATCTCTTCCCCAACTCCCCCCCACATGTTTAAATGAAGATTATTATTTGGAATATAAGAGGCCTAAACAACCCAAGAAAGCAATGAATCCTTAAAAATAGACTAAGGAAGGAACAACCTGACATCTATTTCATTCAAGAGACAAAATGCACACTGAACAAGATGGAAATAATAAGTAAAAAACAATGGAGTAAGTACAAGATGCTAGTTGTCGAAAGCCAACAATCGGTGGGAGGTATTCTCACCTTGTGCAACCCACAGTCGGTGCACCTAATTTCCGCAGAAGCCACGAGACATACTCTTTCTATTAACATGCAAATTATAGGGAACACGACGGAAATTATATGCACGAATGTGTATGGCCCCTGGGTGATGGAGGAAAAAAGAAGAATGCTCCTAGACCTAGAGAATCTAAAATATCGAACCAACAATCTCCATTGGATCCTGGCTGGGGAATTCAAAATCATCACCACTCTTGCCGAGAAAAAAGGGGGCACCAGGAAACTGGACAGAGATGCAGTAGATTTCGTAGCTTTCATATACACAATGGTGCTTATGGACATCAAGACCAACAATCGACAGTTCGCCTGGAACAACAAACAACTAGCTCACCATCAAATAGATACGAGGATAGACAGATTCTTGGTGTCGGAATCCATCATTTTGCAGGGACTAGCTTTGGACTGTAGTATCCTCTCCTAGGGGGGATCAAACCACTGGCTGGTTCAATTGGAAGCGAATTTTCAAACCACACCAAAGAACATACCATTTAGAATTGAGAAATTTTGGATAGACCATCCTACCTTCAAGGATAACATCAACCAATGGTGGCAGGATGAACTACCATACCATGGGACAAGGATGTTGAAACTATACAAGAAACTCAAGTACATGAAACAAAAACTTAAGGAGTGGAATAGAGAAGTCTTTGGAAACATAAACCAAGGGAAAAAAAAAGTATCGAGGACAGGATGAGGAAGCTGTAATGTCCCTTTCCAAATAGGAGCTCCAAAGAGGAGGCTTAATGGTCTAAACCACCCCGTTAGACTATATCCAGGGCCAAAGAGAGGTAAACATGGTTACTAGAGGTCACTCCAATCACAGGTGTTATATTCAGAAAGTGGCATTGAGCTAAAAAGGGTTAAAAGCGCTTTTAAGTCATTATGAACTAAAAGTAGAAGTCAACAGTGAATTAGGGTTTCAGCAGTGATTTAGGGTTTTGGAAGTCAACAGTGAATTAGGGTTTCAGCATGATTTAGGGTTTTGGAAAGCTATAAAGGAAGGGTGAGCGACCTAATTCATCATTATGTAGATTATGACTTGTCATTGAGAAGAAGAGGCGCATCTCAAGAGAGATAGTTTAGTGTATTCTAGGAGGAAGACATCGGTTGGTTGATTTTAGTGTTGAAAGACACACCCTAGTCATCGGGAAGATCATCTAGGTCTTCCATCATTCTTCATTGATTCTGCAGTGCTCCCATATTTCAGGTATTATCTTTTAGTTGCTTATTTGTATTCTGTCTAAGATCCTTTTGTCTTTTGATCTAGCCGAGTGTTGTTATTTTATTCAGCCGCAGTTGCTTATTTGTATTCCAGCTCAGATCCTTTGTCTGTTGATCTATTCGAGTATTGTTAGTTTAATCGGCCGCATTCGACCATTTTGTAATCCACGGAGATATCATAATACAAACTTTGCAGTCCTTTATCATGTTTATTATTTTTATGATCATTTATCTGTTGTAAACCTTTGATCCTACACACACATTAGTAGTGTTTCCTAGACTAGCAAAGTCAGGAACATTACAGTGGTATCAGAGCTTTAGTCCTACCAGCTTGTGACTAAAGAAAATGAGTGCAACAGAAGACCCAAAGGGCCATGAACACGTAGGTGACGAATATGTCACTTACAACAGGCATCAGGAAAGAAGGCATAGGCCTGATTTTCCCCCTTTTCCTCCTAGCTCAAAGGAAGAGGAAGAGGCACACAGAGAAGTAGAGAGAAGGGCAGAGCGCGAGGCAGAGAGGATGCTAGGAGATAGATATGAGTGAGCAGAGCGCAGTGGTAAGGCCCCCATAGATCCAGAGGTAGATTTCATGCAGGTTATCAATGATATGTTAGCTAGTCAATGGACCATGTCTCAGTCCTTGGCACAGGTGGTTGATAGATTGGCTAGAGTGGGCACCCCAGATAC
>JZKD02S1365928.1:150961-164821 GCA_000966675.3 Picea glauca | reverse complement strand
GATTTTTTGTTTTATGAATAAGAAAGTAAACTAACTGAAATTAAACAGATCAAAATTATGACTATATTAAAATACTTAATAAAAGCAGTAAACTAAATACTAATTGACCTGGAGATGCTCCAAGTCTGCCCTGCGTATGACGACTTCTAAGTTGATTGGAGGAGGGAAAATCACACCAGTTAATCCGTATGCTTCTCATAAACGATCAACTATGCTGCTTCTTGAAGTATGTTACAGGACAAACAAGACATAAAAGAAATCATAACAATTTTCTGATTATAAATTCCTGCAAAAGGGGAAACCTATTATGCAACAAACTTACATATTACAATTCGAATTATGAAGAAGACAAAGCTATCATTCACTAAAAGGAATTGATAATTGTTATGTCTTTTATTGATTTGGAAGAAACAAGATATAGATAAAAATAATAATTGATAATTCGCTCTAAAATGCCAAGCACACTATCTTCCTAGCCAAAGAGCCATTGTTTCGTCATCTGGTGAGGCCCTTTTCAACATTACCCTAGAAACAATAGACGAGATGATGCAGATTCCCAGAGTCGACTCCTTTTCCCATCTGTCCATCGAAATTCTGACCGAGATGTACCATAAGCTATCTTTCCCACAGAGAGCCCAGATCTTCGAGCTTTTCCTCCCTGAAAGTGCCCTGTTACCCAAAAAGAATCCCCCCTACCGTTCCTCTATCTTCTCTGTTAGAGGAAATAAGATCATCTCTTCTCTGTGCTGCCTACTTAGATATTATTCAGACGAGTGGGTAGACAAGCCCATCCTGGGTTTTCTATCCACTTTCTCCACTGAGGAAAAATCCACTACACAGTTTGATTACAACAAGTTCCTGGCTAACAATATCCATGAGCAACTCTTCAATTTTTCTACAGAGGGTATGTTCATGTATTCTTCAATTCTAGTATACCTGTTCATATTTTTCCAAGAAGACAGGTTCCCTTTTTCCATGAAGAAGCTAGACCAGGATGGAAACACACAACCTGTCACATCTTGGACATCATTGGCGAGGAAAAAATCATCTGATTTCAATTTCAAGCAGTTCATAGATCAGTTTTACCACCCAATGGTAAGCATGCTCAATGGAAGTACAGAGCCAAGAATAAACAAAGAAATCCAAAGAATTCTACATCCCTCAGACCTAGCCAAAACGGGTGACTGGTATCTCTACCAGGATCACATAGAGATCAGGGTCTACGGATGTGAATTACCACTGTACAAGCTGCCCAAGTTTTTACCTGTCAGGATATTCTCTCTGGAAGATATCCGACATATGATAAATTCAAATGACATTCACTTTGTGGCCTTCAAAAATAAATAACAGTTGAGGATCAAGGGATAGATAGGATTTTTTTTCTGTAACAACCGAGCTGCAAGGGAAGAGGCCAATAATATTTTGAAGGAGATGAAGTTCAGTCTTAGTTTCTCTTGGCACTATGATCCATGTGGGATTATTGCAGAAACCAGATTAAAGAATAAAATTTCCCCATATGCTCATGTGCCTAAACCAGAAATTGAGAAGTTCATGAACTAGACAGAGTGGGAGGAAGACACTCTGTTAGAAACATAACAACAGTCTCCTCCTACCAGCATTTCACAAATTGTAACTCCATAGGTACCAATAGAGAAGAGGCCCATAAAAGAAGTATCTCCCTCAGTCACTGAAGTCTCAACAGAGGGCTTCCAGGTTTACAGGAAAAGACCCAAGACCAATCATACACTTGACAGGTCCAGAGGGGAGGAGACTCAGTCCACCACAATGGAGGGAAAACATTCCCCACTGCTTTCAGGAAGCCAACAAATAATTTCCACTTCCTCGTCGAAGAAGCAGATTGATACAACATTGACAACCAATTCCTCACAAGAGCTTGTAGGGCTCAACATTTTTGCGAAGTATAACTTAATCAAGAAGAAAATGAGATGTTGGCAAATAGTACCTATGCTCAATTCTGGAAATAGACATCTACATCCGAGCATAGGTTGCTCTCTGCTTTCAACATAGATAAAGGGATAATGCATATGGAATACTTATAGGCACATGTGCCTCAAGCCAAAGCAATATCCGATTACAAAAGTTCAACACTTGAGTTTGATAGAAAATATGTGCATCCAACTGATCAGATGGATATGCACAGACAGACTAGAGAAATGATTTTCTCCACCCTGGCCAATTCCTCCATGACTGCTGCAAAGTTGTAGGCTTCCTTGAACAATGTCTAGACTCAGCTGAAGCTAGAGAAAGTGTCTTCTTTGGCAAGAGATAGTAAAATAAATTCTCTGGAGGAGCTGGTACTCAAAATTGAATATGATCCATCCAATGTGAAAGTAGTTGAGGAATTTCTAAAGAAGAAGAATGTTGATATAGCATCCTTAAGGAAGTAACTAAAAATTCCTGCTACAAAAGACCCATAGGTGAAGGAAATAGCTGAGACTGAAAGCCATAAGGAGGAAATGTTGAAATTAATCATGGAGAAGAATGCATAGATCAGGGAGATGGAAACCGAGCTAGAGAAGCTAGTCAAAGAAAAAGAGCAGAGTGTGACAATGGCAGTCATTCCATTAAATGCAGTCCCTCTCACAGGGGTCAGTACATCTACAACAACTTCGGTAACAACCACAGAGGCATCAGAAAAGTTGGCAAAGTCCATGGAAGACATGTCTCTGCAAGGACATGAAATCAAAAGACTGCAGGATGAGATCAATAACCTCCAAAAGCTAAAGTCCACTTTCTAGTCTAGTTACAATACAAAGATGCATACAACACATAGACTCAAGCAATAACTGCAGAAGCTACAGAAAGAAACAATCATGGCCAAAACACTTTCAGAGGACAAGGAAAATATTTGGATAGATATCTGCAAATCCACAACAGAAATTTGGCCACTCATACATATCATGTTTGAGCAGTACGAATTGGTGCAAAGAAGCAGACAGGCCATTGGCAAAACCAAAGGAGAATTGGGAGAAAGGCCTATAGAGGAAAATGAGATCATCAGGTTTTTGAACTCTAAGACAAAGGAGGAGTTAGAGGCTTTGGAAATTGGGGATAGGACATAAACTATCCTCGAGGTCAAGAAATTTTTGACCAAGAGAGGACTAATGTTGCAACTTGAGGAAAGATCCCAAGCAATGGACATTGGCGTTCAAAGGTTTTTCAACAAAATGGATTCACTACATAAGAAATGACTCCCAAGTTTGTTCGTGATCAATGATAAGCCGATTACTCTCTCAGACTACAAACAAAAGATCATCAAAGTGGAAAAGGATGGCTCTAAGTTTGCAGGGATACATGGCAGCATTACTGGTAAAGCGTTCTTGGAGACTCTACAGTTGGACCTCAACATCTAACATGATATCAAGTACATCTTCATTACCAAGCCCACCTTCACCAATTACACAGGGATGGATGAATCTTACCGAAGGTTACTCAAAATTACCATCCTCAGTCAAGAGAGATGGGATGACCTGTGTGCTTTGATCGAGTAAGCAATGAGGTGTACAATCTGAGTCAGCATGTGGAACAGTCATAGTCAAGTCAAATATGAATCACCAACCAACTTCCTCAGAATCAACACCAAGGATTCGAGAGAATCATTCAACATTCCTACTTTTTTGTAAATCTAATCTAGTTAGTTAGATTTTCTCTCCACCATATCCTGATCATTAATGACATGATCAATTGTAATTTTCCTATAAATACTTCAAACTTTGAAGTATTGAGGGTTGATCTTTATGCCCAAGAAAACTGTAATCTGTAATATTTTTGAAGAGATCTACTAGTAATAAAATGACGATTCACAAGATTCCTGCGTGTTTATGTTGGTGATGTTTACTTCTCTTTGTTAAATCATTTATCTTACTTCGTTATCATTATGTTTTCTTTCTACTATCATTTAAAAGAAGTTTAAGTGCATAATTTATCTCGAATACTCTGTTTCTGGCTTCTAAAGATTTGAATGTTATTCTTTTGATATTATTATAAAGGAATTCTTAAATGCTTCTTTATTGTAATTGACTATCTCATCTGTTTCTGTCTTTCCATCACTTTAATTCTAAAAGATCCAACATTTTCATTACCTTGCCCTGTGGAGAAGTCTAATAAAATCTGTTTTCTGATCTTGATCCTTTAACACAGACCGCATAGCCCAATGGATGTGAAAGCAATATTTAATCCATCTTTATAAAACAAAACAACACACTTCCATTAATTTAACTAACCTAATATTTGAAACCCAAACATATCTAAATCTTACAAAGAGATCCCTCTCTGAAACTGGCAGGGCTAGATCTTAGTTTCGAAGTGGTTGGGTAAGTTACCTCTGCTAAATTTCTTCTACCTCCTGACAACCTCTGGGAATTTACAGAGCGTTAACATAGTGGCGACCATACTGGGGAACTGAACAAACTTTCCATCCTACGATTTCTTTTCCCTAGATAAAGAAAACTTTTTTTCTGAACAAATCATAAAATCTAACTTACAAAGAGATAAATGTTCAGAGGTTGTTGAAGTTTGTATATATTATTCTAGATTTATTAAAATTTAAAGTTCTGGCTCCTAAAAGAATTCATACTAGATCTCACCCTGACCCAGAACCCGCAATAGCAGTAGATGATCCAGAAAAGTTACCCAGGAAGAAAAATACCGTGGAAGGTTCCGGGAGTCATAGTCCCCTTCATAGGTCCACTTCTCTCCCAGAGAAGCTTGTCGCTATCCAGGATCTTGAGTTTGACATATCCTTTGAGAAAAGTCTATTCATAACCAAATATGACACCTTTGTAAGTGAAACAATCTTAGATCAAACCATCTTACAACCTAGGACCCCTAGAATACTTTCTCCCAGAGCAAAATTTGATCACCTTAGTGTGCTGCAAAACCTGGCGTTGCGCACATTACATCTTCAATCATACAATCATGATGAGGTTAAGGAACCTCTGTGAGGCAGACTAGATCACACCAGGCTCCTCAGCCTGTAACCTAACCCTCAAAATATAGCTTACTTGACTCTTCTACAACCTTATGACAATTATACTAATCGTTATCAACTCACCAACAACAACTGAACTTCCACCGACCCCTAAGCTAGACCTTCTAGATTCTTATTTATACTATTTTGTAGGCTTATAATCGTTACAATCCTTATCAAAAACCCTAACCATATCATGGTTAGGATTTCCTGCCTGTGCACCACGTTGCTTTTCATCTTGCATGTTGTTTTTCTTTCTTTTTCTACATGTTGCTTTCTTACCATCTGTTTCGCGTGCTCCAAATTTAGGTCTTCCTTTCCAAAGTTTGGTATTTTCCAAAATACACCTTTTCTCCTAAAAGAGGCAGATGCCCAACAATGACACAAATGGGAACACCTACTATTGTCACCTCAATGTATGTCCCTCTCATTTTAGTGAAGGACAAGTCCAACACAAGAGAAGCTTCCCAGTGACCTTAGGGGGATTGTGATGGAAGATGGAAAGATATTTAAGAATTCCCCTATAGGTCAAGGTCAAGGGTGGAAATGAGGCTTGAGAGGAAATCTTATGAGCTGGTGACTGGTTACCAAGGTTGTGTACCTGCAAAACAATGTTAGGCCTGCTTGGAAGAATACAATATATGATGATTAAAAACTAAAAACCAATGGGGAATAAAAAAGAAACCTTGTTGTCCCAAAATTACAATAGTATAGAAATATATATCACCAGTAAATAAGTTATGACAACTGCAAATTAAACCATCAAAATCAAGTGTATGATGTTGAAAAATAAGCTAGCAATTAGTAGACAATTTTCCAATATTTAACCAAGACTTTGATAACAAAAGAAGGTTGTTATTGAGTGTTATCAACATAGTTTTATAACAGGCTTATGGGTTGATCTAGCAGGATCTAAGGAATGCTCATAGAGGTCCAAGAGGATTTGGAATGCTCACAGAGGTCCCAGGGATCCATAAATGCTCAAAATTCAATTGTCTCAAATCGTCTCGAAAATGACATCATTGCGAAGAGCTCTTCGTCAACTTTCCAACGGTGCAAACGACAAGTCAAATGGAGCTCGTATGCAAAAGTTATGGGTAGTCAAAGTTCAAGTCAACTAAGTTCAAAGTCAAAAGTCAAAGGGGTAAAAGGACACGTGTCATGTGCGTACAGTGAAACATGGCACAAACGTATAGGTGATGTGGCCACACCTAGGTTCCATGTGAACTGATCGTATAGGTCACTAGACAGTTGAGTTGTACCTCCAAGTGGACGAATGGTTCATTGACATGTGACACAGGTTCAACCAATAAGAGGTTGCCACATGGAAACCCCTCATTGGTTAGTACTGGTTAATATGTGGTAAATTTATCATGGAGTATGGGGGAATCGACCTCGTGTCCTCCCTACTCCTTTAAGCCTTAACATACCCGCCACAACCAACATACCACACATTAGAACTTAACCATACCATGTGTGCAAATATATTTAAAGTGGTATTAAAGTTCGTTTGGGTGGCAAAGGGGTTGAGGGCTATCCCCCAACCCATGGTCATACACCATACAACACACCCTCACCCCAAATTTCCATGGGGAGCTAACTCTATATGCGTGGGAGTTTGTTTTAGTTACACACACACACACACACACACACACACACACACACACACACACAATGTGATTTAAAACTTTAACAAAATTTTAACCAACGAATATGATATGAAGTGAATTGAACTGAGACCTCTGCTACATTAGCGAAGAGTCTTAACCAATATGCCAACTACCCATGTTTAGTGGGATTCCCACCTAAATTAGAATTAAGTTGCCAATAATTTAGATTGGAGGTTGGAGACCGGGCCTATTTAATGGACATGGATCCCAAGGCCAACATAAATCCCTATGCATAGATTTCAAGGTGTGCGGATCCTGAGATAGGGCATGGATCCTAAGACTATATGAAAGTACATGCAAGTACAAGCTTAATTTTGTGCTACATCGTAAAACGTGCCAAATGGTACCTTGATGAAATTTCAAGTGTTTTATATCGATTCTACTTGATTTTTCACAAGGATCATGAATAAGAGGTTTGCTTTGTGATTTGAGGTCATTTGTAAAATTTTTTTCTCAATTTTCCATTTATGAGTATTTATTGCATTGCTTTGCATGCCAAAGAGCGTAAAATTGAGCCAGTTTGGAAATTGGTCGACTTTATAGTCAAAAGTTTCATAATTTCACACGGATTTCAATTATGAAATCTATTTTTACATTTGAGTAACAAAGTTTTAGAGCATCCTCAATATTGGCTTATTTGATCTATTTACATGGTATTTTGGGATGAAGATAAGTTGCTTAATTGTCTTGAAAGGAACTTAAAGATGAAACAAAATATGTTATCAGTATTGTAATTTGAGTTCCTTTATGTCATCTCATTTCCACTTTAAGATAATATTCAGTTTATGGGTTTTTGGTGTAAAGCACATCATCAAAATTCTGCAATCACCTCAATAGATCCTAGAAATTATACAGAAATAAGTTAGACACTGCATGTATATATTTTCAAGAATAAGAGTTGTCTAAACGTTTTTGGATCAAGTGGTATCAGAGCTAGTTTTGGTGTGCATTGCAAACTATTGTTGTGATGAGATCCAAGAGTTGAGTTGGTGAAGATATTGAAGGCTCTTTTCAAGGAAGCAAGATGAGTAAAGTTCTTATGAATTTGAGACTGCAAAAGAACATTAATCGACAAATCCAGAAAGAGAATTATGAGCTAAGAATGCAGATGGAAGCTCTTGAGGAAGAGAAGCAAAGGATGCAAGATCTACCAGTATGTCATGAAAATTTCCACATGAGTATTTTTCATGAACTAGAGAGAAAGTTGCAGATGCCACCATCAATCAGTAAAGTTGGACAAGAAGAGAATAAGAAGTCTCCACTGCAAGAGAGATCATCTCCCTCGAGGAACATGATTGAGAAATAAGACTCTTCATATTATTCTTTGTCCCATCAAGATGGAGAGTGCTCGAGGGTAAATGAAGCAACGAGAACCTTAGATGAAGAAATCCTACATAAGCAACTGACCTTACCTTCCAATCCAGAGAAGAGTAACATGTGCAAGTCATATCCAGGGAAAGATGTGCATGCTACATGAGAAGGAATGAAGACTTTCCCCACTAGTGAATGGTCTAGTTATCCATGTGCTTTCTGTGGAACTAACAACCATGATATGGATAAGTATCTAAGAAGATAGTCTGTGCTAGTAAATCCCTCCAAGCAGGAGGAGGTAGACCATTTATCATGTTAGAAGAAAAGGAGGAATGATAAGAATGGATCTTGTAACAAGACAATTTTCTCTTATTGTAGTAAGAGTGGACACCAGATTGAGAAGTGTTGGACACTTTACCTGCACTTATGTCCAAAGCAGAACCTGAACGATGTGAAGACACTTGTGAGAAGACAAACAACAACAACTACAAATGAATTCAATGGTCTTACTGAAAGGATTAGAAGAGAATTTTGATGGTTGGTCTTGGCAAAGTGATTTATGAAGACATTAAAGAATGGTTCGTGGAAAATGGCTCATCTCGCAACATGACCAGGATGAGATCAATATTTTTGACTTTCTTAGAATCTGACACATTTTTCTTTGTGGGATCTGGAACCGACACTAGACAAGCAATAAGAGGGTATGGATATGCAAGATTTTAGCTCGAGTTGGGAGGATTTATGGGAATCAAAAATATGTTGTATGTCCCAGACTTAAAGGTAAACCTGCTCTCAATTGCATCATTTGAAGATGATGGCTAGGTAGTTACATTTTAGAATGGTCGAGTACTTGTGTATGAAAGGGAAGCTATTCCAGACATGACAATAGTACTTGGTATCCGCAGAGAGAGGTTATACAAATTACTGGGAAGATCGATAATTTGGCCTAATGGTTACTTGGACTTGACATTAGATTCTGCATCAAATTCAATTTCAGATTCAACATCAACATTAGAGGCATTGTCAGAGGTCGGAAGCTGCGAGACTCCTCCCAATACACTGGGGATAATGAGTCCATAAAGTAAACCATCTCAAAATTCTGTAAATGTGTATATTTGTAAATATGTATATTTGTAATCATAATATGCATGTGTAATCTCCTAAAGTCGATTAGAATGATTGTAAGCCGATCATTGTAAATTATAAGAGTGAGAGGGACTCTGTAAATTTCTATATTGCCACCTTGTATGAGTGAGAGGAATTTTGTAAAGAGAGTTTCTATATTGCCACCTTATATGTTGTAAAGAGTGAGAGTAATATCGTTAGAGATTTCTAGATAGTCACCTTTACACTTTGTTATAGAGTGAGAGGAATCTCGTTAAAGGGATTTCTACATAGCCGCCTAGATATTTTTTTACAGTAAGAGGAATCTCATTATGAAGATTTCAAAGCCTCTAGACAACAATATGGACAATTGTATTGTCTTGTAATCACCTAAAGGGATACATATGGATCGAATTGTCTTAGACAACATTCTTGATTCTAAAGAACTGAAAGCAAAGGAACAAAATGATGCAGGTAGTTGGAAGATGTAGTTAAAGAGTGGACAAAGCATCAAAGTAATGCAAAAATTTCTAGAGCTGGTAAAGGAGAAGTGATCATCTTCAGAGAATAAGAGGCACATAAAGGTGCATGCTATAAACATCTTTAAATTCTATATCATGTTCGTATGGATGTATACCTTGAACATAAGTAATCAAGGCATGTACAAATGATAACAATACAAGCATAATTATTTTTCAAGGCAAGAGTGACAATGGACATAGTATTCATGCAGAGAATTCTACAGATACATCAAGTAGAATAGAGAGTCCAAATGGGAAAGGCATATATCAACATTTGACTTGGTTTCATGTTGGCCTAGATGGAATATCTTCAATAGAAGGAGATAGGAGTGGACGCTGAAATACAGATACAAGTATTACAAAGATTCAACGAACATGACTTTTGTTGTTAGAGAATCTATGAGCAAGAACCAGAGCTATATATCACATTAACTATAGTGCCAGAGCCCAAGGTCAGAGATATATTCCATAGAAGTAGACAAAAATACACTGATCTAATACATGAGATCAAAGATGCAAGATGAAGACTTAATTCTGAAAGAATCAACAAGATGGAAGAGTGAAGGAGCTTCATCACTAAGTTACTGATCATAACATTTCAGTAAGATGGAAGAGTGGGTTAGAGTTATCATCACTAAGTTGTGAATATATATATCTTTGAAGGTTCAAAAGTTCTTTAGTGAGAAGGTGTGATTTAGGAGGATCTAAGGAATTCTCACCAGAAGCATCCATAATGCTCACAAACATCCCAGGGGATCCATAAATGCCCAAAATTTGACCGTCTCAAATTGTCTAAAAAACAACATCATTATGAAGATCTCGTCGTCATCTTTCCAATGACGCAAATGCCAAGTAAAAAAGAGCTCATATGCAAAAGTTATGGGCAGTCAAAGTTCAAGTCAACCAAGGTCAAAATCAAAAGTCAAAGGGGTAAAAAGACATGTGTCATGTTCGTACAGTGACATGTGGCACAACCGTACATGTGACGTGGCCACACCCTAGGTTCCATGTGGACCGATCGTACAGGTGATTGGACAACCGATTTGTACCTCCAAATGGACTAATGGTTCATTGACATGTGGCATAGGTTCAACCAACGAGAGATTTCCATGTGGAAACCCCTCATTGGCTAGTATTGGTTAATATGTGGCAAAATTATTACGGAGTCCAGGGGAAATGACTCCATGACCTCCCTACTCCCCTAAGCCTTAACATACTCGCCACAACCAACATACCGCAAATTAGAACTTAACCATACCATGTGTGCAAATATATTTAAAGTGGTATTAAATTTCGTTTAGGGGGAAAGGGGTTGAGGGCTAGCCCCTAGCCCCACAACCTCACCCCATATTTCCATGGGGAGCTAAATCTATATTTGCGAGAATTTGTTTTATATATATTTATATATTATATACTATGTGATTTAACAAACTTTTAACCAACGAATATGCTATGAAGGGAATCGAACCCAAACCTCTACTACATTAGTGGAGAGTCTTAACCAATATGCCAACTACCCATGTTTAATGGGATTCCCGCCTAAATTAGAATTAAGTTGCCAATAATTCAGATTGGAGGTTGGAGACCAGGCCTATTTAATGGGCACAGATCACAAGACAAACATACATCCCTATGCACAGATTTCGAGATGCATGGATCCAGAGACATGGCATGGATCCTGACACTGTACGGACTGTACAAAAGTATGTGCAAATACAAGCTTAATTTTGTGTTGCACCGTAAAACGTGCCAAACAGTACCTTGACTGAATTTCAAGTGTTTTATATCGATTATGCACATTTTTTTGCAACGATCCTGAATATGAGGTCTTTTTTGTGATTTGAGGTTATTTGTAAAACTTTTTGCTCAATTTTCCATTTATAAGTATTTAATGCAATGTTTTGTGTGCCAAAGAGCATAAAATTGACCCAGTTTGGAAATTGGTCGACTTTATAGTTAAAAGTTTTAGAATTTCACAAGGATTTCAATTATGAACTCTATTTTGGCATTTGAGTAGCGGATTTTTGGAGCATCCTCGAGATTGGATTATTTGGTCCATTTACATGGTACTTTGGGGTATTTTGGGATGAAGATAAGCAGTTTAATTGTCTTGAAATGAACTTAAAGATGAAAGAAAATATGTTATTGGCATTATAATTTGAGTTCCTTTATGTCATATCATTTCCACTTCAAGATAATCTTCAATTTATGGGTTTTTGGGTTCAAATCACATCATCAAAATTCTGCAATCACCTCAATAAATCCTAGAAATTATACATAAACAAGTTAGATACTGCATGTATATATTTTCAAGTATAAGTGGTGTATAAATATTTTCGGATCACGGATGTAGAGAAATTTTGCTACAACAACAAGATCTAGCCACTAAAATTAACAAGCAATTCACCCAAACAATAACTATTATACAATAGATCAATTATGACAACTTGCAAGTAAATTTCAACAGTTGAAAATTAATAAAAGAGTGAGTTTGTTGCAACCCTAATGGTTGTAGCTCAATTCTTGTTTCAATAAACTAATTACTTGGAAAAACAAGTCGCCCTTAGGGCATAAGATAACTTAAAGCATGTAGAAATAAATTCCAAACTTGAACAATTCAATCTCCTTGAAGTCACGTTTACCAATACACAATATTCTATCTCCAATGAAAAAAAGAATAATGCCTTATCTATTGGGTTATGGAGTCTCTTGTTTATGAGCTAGGGTTTATTACTCCTCTAGGGGTGTAAACCTTTTTACTCCCTATAGTTAACAAACCTTAGCAAGGTAAATCTACAAGGGTGTAAGCCTTTTTACTCCTTGTAGCACCCTTTTAAATAGCCTTTTCGATGACAATAAAAGAGAAATACTTGATGGAGGGTGTATTCCCTTATACTCCTCCAAGGGTTTGACAAAATAACCTTGAAATCAAGAAGAAACACATACAATTGTAGAAACTCCTTACCTAATTCAAGATATAGCATGAAAAACCCTTACTTATCAATATATTCCACCACAATTTCCAAGAACAAACATGCAAGATAAGTCACTAGCCTTCCTTCCACTAATAGACAAGTGAAGCATCCAATTGCACAAGATACAAGATAAAGCGAATTTCCCGAGTAGGGAGAAAATTTCAGCCAAGAGTTATGTAATTCTCAAGTGAGTTATGTCTAAAATGAAAGTGAGATGACCTCTATTTATACGAGGTTATCTAAAACCAATTTATCTAGATAAGAAAGTCAACAACAAATTAAAAGAAGGTTGACTCCCTTTATTTGTCTTTACAATTTGAAAAACAAAAATTACATAAAGTAAATCCCTTAGAAGGGTGATGCCATGCCCTAAAAGGGTGATGCTAGGCTAAAAAAGTGAGACGTTGAGCATCTAGATGCAATTTGTTGGGCCTCCCAAGGCCATTTGTCACTCTTTCATTTGATAGAGTGTCATGCCATGCATCTTTATCCTTCAAACCACATCACCTCTCTTCTAGAATCATCAATCCCATCAAACCCTAGCCTCCACATGATGTCAAGGCTTAGAAGGTGATGTCTTGGGCCTCCAAAGGCCAACATCCAAGTGCAAGGGGCTATGATTTCATCACCCAGTGTTGTCTAAGTGCCTCCAAAGGAAACGTCTATCATCTCAAGTGTACAATGGATCTGGGGTCCTCTGCCCATCTTGTGGGGTATGGCATCCATCCTTGGGTTTTCAACCCCCATAAAGGTCAAACTGGCATAATTCCTCCATGGAAAAGATTACACCTCCTGGAAAGGTCCTACAAAGATAAATAAGTACGCCCTCCAAGGGTCCACAAGTCACATGTATCATGCCATGTAAGAAAAAATTAATAAAACAACCACCAAAACATGTGCATTAAATCCCCCCTTTTCAACTAAACAAATGCTCAAAGACCTTATACAATTTGCCAAATTTAGGTATGGGAAGGTTGTCATGGTGCCCTATTGGGTAAATAAATCCCCAAGTTAAGTAGTGTTTCCCAAGAAGACCCTCTCTAAGTCATGTAGTGAATATGAGGTGGATGGGGGTATGACTTTTGGGCATGGGATTCTTGACATATCAAGGGCTCATATTGTCTCATTTATGGGTGGCTTTGTAGAGGGTGTGATGCATCCTCATTTGCAATGCAACCTTTTTCTAATCCCTTTATTTTCCATTAATTTATTATGGTCCAAAACATTGGGTGCTATGTGCAATTGAAAGTAAGGAACACCACAATGCCACTTGGAGCTAATAATGGATT
>JZKD02S1365928.1:101182-130605 GCA_000966675.3 Picea glauca | reverse complement strand
TTGAACTTTTAGACATATAGTAAGTTAATTTATTTTGATTTTTATTGGTAATAATATTTGAGTTTTATTTTGAGAATAACAAACCTTATTATGAGATTAGTGGTGGAATTTAGGATACTGTGATGTATTAAATTAATATAGGCCTATTTTAATTTCGGTTCTACGAAGCGTCGAGAGGGATCAAATCTTTCGAGGTGAAAACCTTTCTTTCTTAATCTTTTTTAGAGTAAAAGGATAGAGCCGACATATACAATTTTCATTTACTTAAATTTTTTATTTTCATTTAAATTTAACCATGTATTAGTTGTGATTGAACTTTTAGACATATAGTAAGTTAATTTATTTTGATTTTTATTGGTAATAATATTTGAGTTTTATTTTGAGAATAACAAACCTTATTATGAGATTAGTGGTGGAATTTAGGACACTGTGATGTATTAAATTAATATAGACCTATTTTAATTTCGGTTCTACGAAGCGTCGAGAGGGATCAAATCTTTCGAGGTGAAAACCTTTCTTTCTTAATCTTTTTTAGAGTAAAAGGGTAGAGCCAACATATACAATTTTCATTTACTTAATTTTTTTTATTATTATTTAAGAATGACACATGTTAACTCCATGTTGAATTTAGGCACAAAATCACACATCAACTTAATACTAAAGTATAGAATGCATCTCTCAACACAACAATTTCAAATTAAATAATTGATGACTATTTGTACTTGCATAAAGTGATTAAATAATTTGAAAAAGTGATTTAATACTAAAGTGATTTAAATGACATTGTCTAATATGTAGAGTTCTCATACAACCATAACAACATTGAGAGTTTTGTATTATAATAGTGATTTAATAGTTTCAATCTTAATTGGAAAGAGATTGAATATGTAAAGAGATTCGCAATATGTAAGGCTATGAAAACACCATATCAATTATTATAATTTTGTGTTGTAAATGATTTGCCTTGAAGCCAATGTATGAATGATAAAATAATTCATATTTTTTTTATAATCGAAGTTTGTATGATTTCTCTCATATCATAGTCTTATTACGGGTGGCTTTGAGGAAAACTTGAAACTAAAACAAAAGGACATGAAAGCTATTGTCATAAAATTAAAATCATTGGCATTGCAACTGACATAAAATTAAAAGTATTGACATTGATCAAACCACTATAATGGATGTCTTGGCATGCAACACTTCATTTAAAAACAATTCTATATGTCCCATGGTACTTCTTGAAACACATAAGTTCATGCCAAAGTTAATTGATTGTAGACTACAGTTTAAGGGTGATCATTATAAATGAGAAAATGTGGAAAAACCCTACATGATTTCATGTCATAGGTACATCTTGTCAATCTATAGGGTGCATATGCTTAGCTCTATTTGTATGATGATAAGACATTGGTTCAAAATATTTTGTTGTCCACTAAATCACGTGTATTTGCAATGTCATTGAAAAAAATAAGTTTCTACAACTTTATTATTATTGCAATTGACATAAAATTAAAAACACTAGCATTGATCAAACCACTATAATTGATGTCTTTGCATGCAACGCTCCATCTATATGCTTCTATGTGTCCCATGACACTTCTTGAAACACATAAGTCCATGCCAAAGTTAATTGATTGTAGACTACAACTCAAGGGTGACCACTAGAAATGAGAAAAGATGGAAACACCATACATGATTTCATGTCATAGATACATCTTGTCAAGCTCCAGGGCGCATACACACAACTCTATATGTACAATGCTAAGACATAGATTCAGAAGATTTTGTTGCCCACTAAATCATGTGTATTTGCAATGCCATTGAAAAAAAATGTAAGTTTCTACCACTGTGATTATTATTGAGAAACTACAAAATTATAAATAGCAATAATTTTGGGTTTAGGGTTTTGAGGGTCGAGCTACAGCGCTGCAAGTGTCGTCGTGTCTAGGGTTTTGAGGGTCGAGCTACAACTCTGCAAGTGCCGCCGAATGAAGGCAAGTACTCGAGCCAATAGAACATGTGGGAGCGAATATAACGAAAGAAACAGAGCGCCTTGTTTAGGGTTTTGAAGGTCGAGCTACAACTCTGCGGGCTCTACGGCTAGGTTTCGCTAGCCACATCCTTGATCTCCATAGTGAAGCATAGGCGTAAGACCCTTCAGGGCGAGCGACCAAGGGAGGACTGAGTGTCAGAGGAAGGCGACAGTAGGGGAGGACTCAAGCTCTGCGATTATATGTGTTAATGCATTGTGTGGATGCATAAACCTTATGCAGTGGCAACGGTTTTTCTATGGCGGTGTCTAGGGGACGAGGCATCTTCTCGGGGTCGAGTTCCGGGACTGCTCCCGACTTCTGTTTTAGCTTCTTTTATGGTTTTTGTTGGGTTTTTTCCCTGTTTTGTATCTCTTTTTGCAACCCGCGTGCTGGTTTTCTTCTCCGGTGACTTTCTGGGGATGTATGGGTTTTGTTTATGAGCATGGACATGAATTTTATCCATCTGTTGGTCGAGAAACCACTATTGATGTAAGATTCATTGTCAGTTTCGTCTCCTTTAATTGTCCTTTGCAATCTCTTGACTAGAGAACAAATTATATTTATAATATAATTGAGAAATTTTCCCATTGAAAAAAAAAATAGCAATAAGAATAATTGTTGCTATTTATCACTAATGCAATCATTTAATAGCACATACATATTTGCATACAATATTCTTTCATTGAATGGTAAGTATTCTATACCATTTACCTTGCTTCTTTCTAATACAAATCCCTTCAACATTGGCTAAAACAAGTGAGTCACTAGATTTATCACCAAAGAAGTGCTTAGTTTTGGATATCTTCCAAACCAAAATATAAAATAAACATTATTCAAATTTTCCTTGATGATGAATTTCCTCTTCTCAATCCTTTGATTATTGGAACAAAAAATTGTAAACATATTTTTGTGAACGAAAAATTATAAACTATGTTTAAACTTAAAAAACAAATCAACTTATGTATTATGTAATAAAAATTTGTTACATTTTTTTATACTTGTTTCAAAAATCACATAAAAATTTCAAGAATAACAATGTTTATTATTGCTTATACTCGTTTCATAAATTCATATTTTCCTTTTCCTTATGTTTAAACCATTACACATAATCTAGATTACATTTTGTGTTTGCCTTCATTGAGTCATTAACTTCTCTTTTTCTTGTGTCAAGTATGGTGTTTTTCTCCTACAAATTATACTTAACATAAACATGTTAGGATTTCTTCAATGGCTCTTTCTACTTCTCTAACATTGTAATTCCTTTACATTATTTTATTTCTCATATGTATTCACACTCTAAATAAAATTAGAATGTCTTCAAACTTTAAATAAAATTACAATGTCTTCAGACTTTAAATAAGATTGCAATTGAATTCATGTACATAATATATTAAAATTAGAATGTCTTCAAACTTTAAATAAAATTACAATGTCTTCAGACTTTAAATAAGATTGCAATTGAATTCATGTACATAATATATAATGAAGCAACATGTGGAAATGGAATAGAACAAGGGAGGGCTACAATAATATCTCTCATACTTAATTATAGAGAGATTGAAATGTGAATAAAAATTATTTTAGATTACAATGTATCTAGATAATGATAAAATTGAAAGTCAATCCAGGTTGTTCCTACTGTAACAAGTAACAACTATAATATCAAAATTACTAATTTAATTTGTAAATTATATGAATATATTTAACACAATATTGAAAGTTTAACATCCATTAGAAAATGAGAAACAAAATTTGAAAATACATATATAAAGTTTTAACATCTTTTAAAAATTAAACTTTACATATATAAATTTCAAACATCTTTATAAATTTGAAACATTATTCTTGTTGTGATTGGAAAAAGCTAAATAGTGATACTCTTGTAATTTAGAAATACAATAAAAATCAATGATATGGTTGGTTGATAGCAACACCAAATTGGAACAAATGCTTGTCATGGATAGGGTATTGATTTATTCTACTTTCATGTTTAGTGTGGGCTTGAAGTAAAACACACATGCATTAACAAATTTTCATATCCATAACTATAAAGTGAGTAGTATTACTTTTTTTTACTTAATAATATTTACTCTAGTTTAGTCTTTGCTTTATAGTGATATTTTAAATAAATATAATGAAAATATTTGTAATAAATCATGTATTTGTAATAATGGAATAAAAATATTTACATTTTAATTTAATATAATTTTAATTTAAAACTCTTTATTTAGGAAACTAGTTTCCAAGTTTCCATTTTCTTGAGGTTGAAGCTCCCAAAAAGTTTTCAAATTCCCAAAACAGTGCCCAGTCAAATTTCAGAGATATTAGAAATGTTGAAAACAATTTCCATATAACTATACTTTAATGTAATAAAGTTTAAATTAATATTTTATTTATATATTTTCATAAGTTGATATAAATAACTTTATTTAAAAAAAACTTTTTCTCCAATCAAGATTAACAATTTTTTTTAGCATAAATAACTTTATTAAAATATCCTTTCCTTTTACATGAGGAAAATATTACCTTACACAAAGTCGACATCAACCCTCGATAGTATAATCAAAGATGTCTTTCTTTTAAAAGGATAACTCTTTGAGTTGTCATAAAGATTTTCAAGTCTTAAGATTTATAATTTTATTATAAAATTTTAAAATTATAAATCCTCTTTATGAATGGACTATATGAATCGATTTACCGTCAAATTTTATCCTTTCGTATTAATTTGTTAAAGTTTTTCAAAGCTTCTTGTTTTTTTTATTAATCAAGTTAGTAGTAAATGACATTATAAATCTTTTATAATATCGAGTAATTTTTTCTTGGAAAAAAAAGTTAGTAGTAACAAATACATAAGGTATTATAATGCCAAATTGTTTACAAAACTTTGATCTTTATATTGAATAAAATAGTTATTCGAGTGTTTTTTGATATAACATGTTGTATGAATATTTATTTTTAGATTATTATTTTTTGCAGATTGGGTTTTTTTTGTAAGCTAGTTGTTTATATTTCTTTTCAGAGTCAAAATTTACATGAGAGGTTCCATAAACTGGTGCTGACGCTGTATGATAGGAAACCAACCCTTCCACCAGAGATAAAAGTTCTATAAAATTCTGATATAACATATACTATCTAACATAATAACAAGATTAACATTGTATAAAACGATGTTAGGCTCGTAAATATAGCAAACAAGATAGCTCTATTGTTTGATGGGTCATACGAAAGCTATAAAAAACAAAAAGTAGCAGTCCATCTAGATTTCTTGCTTGTGTAGCTGTAGGGGAAGGCATGCTTGGACGATTCTAGCCACTTTGGCTCCATGGTTGCCTGTAGCAGCTCCTCTTCGGTGCGACGTTGAGCAGGGTTCTGTGCGCCCGAGTCCAAAAGCCAGTCTAGGCGCTTCTCCATCAACTCCTATCGAAATTTCATCTCTGCATTATCACGACACAACTCCAAAATGGTTTCCTTCTGAGCATCAATGAAGACAGGGTGAGGTGGTGGCGAAGGGGAAGAAATGGAAGCTGCATCCGAGTTGGGGAGAAGGGAGGCAGTGGTGGAATTCGTGGGGGGAGTAGATGAAGGCTTACAGTCGTTGGCTTCGTGATGAGGAAGGAAAAAGCGGTGGTCCATGCTGGAGTGGCAGGGACAAATGCAACAGGGACCAGGATGACAAAAGGCAGAGGGAGAACGACCACTGTGGGCTGAGCATGAGCCTGCATGTAACGATCGGGCTCACACTTTAGGCATAGGAAGAATCCAAGGCAAGACGAGAAGGAGAGTGTCGAGGGTGAAACAAGAGCTTGAGGTCGAAAGGAGGAGCTTGGTGCAATGATAGAGGTCTCACATGGAAGGAGGAACAACTGAGAGAAGGAGAGGTCGTTGGGATAAGATATTAACATGATGAGAAATCTTCCTGAGGAAGGTGTTGGATTTAGCCTGCAAAAGAGTTTGGAGAGCCATTGAGGTCACACTAGCGTCGTACCTGGTGGAGGGCAATTGCAAGTGAGTTTGCAGGTTCAAGCGAGGTAGAAGTAAATGATCGCTGTCAGGGCGCCCCGAGAGGAGAGTGGGGGTGGTTGGCGTGCATGAGCGCTTGTGAAACGTGGCCTTTGGTTGACACCTCATCTGTGGTTGCAAGATTGGGCCTCAAGGAGATGTTGCCACCATTTTTAGATCTTCATCCTAATATCCAAAACTTGATCATTCCACATGAACTGGATAACCTCACCATTGAGGCTATTGTATGTGGTTTTGGATTTTTTGTTTTAAAAGCTCGAAGTGTGAATGAAACTTTCTAAATTTTTCTTTTGGATTTCACAACCAACCATGAAAATCATTTTGGCCCTTTTAGGTGAAGTTAGCTTACTGTTGAATATTTGAGGTTATATTTGATTCCGTTGTTTGTGATTTTTATTTTTGGAAGGTAATCTTTACATCCCATTGTTTCTTTTTGAGTCACGAAATCACAAACACAATAATAATACTAATCTAGTTTTAAGGTCACAACCAACCAGACACCAAATTGGAGTATGAGACCCCCTTGTATAGAGAGGTGTACATACCCTATCCCCCTCTAGGTTTGAACCTGTGTGTGCTTGCAATTCCATAAGATTTATAATTTTAACATGTTCATGCTAGATATACATGTATCATTTTAAATCTTTGCATAAATTTTAGACGTGCCTATAGGTTGCTTGAAAAACAAATGCTCCACATTAGCAAAAGCTCTACAAAATGTAGTGTCCCCACTACTAAACCCAACAATTTAATTTTTTTTTATACCAATTGAATCAAATGCATGCATGCTAAAAACGCCCATGCAAATAACAACATTTTTAAAACATGAGTGTAGCTAAATTATCATTCACACAACATCATATAAATGCTTAAAACTTAGAGTTTATGCAAAATAAATAAATCCCATAAATAAGAACGGAAAAACATAGATAAAAACACTTATTTTTTTATCAACAAATGTGCAATCAGCTGCAGAGGAAGGACATTCCACCTAACTGTAGATTTGTTGCTCCAAATCTCAACAAAGAATCACCCCTAAGTTGGGGATACAAATCCACAAGAAATGGTGTCTCTCTTTTTTCCACTCACAACCCAATACAACCCACAACATGCTAATTTTCCTACAACTATACCAATCCCCTAGCTCTCTTCCCCTCAACCTGCATAACCCAAGGAATGGGATCCCCCTTCACTGCACATAGTCCCTCAAGCCTTCCCACTTCCCTCCAAGGCTCCAACACAGGTTGGATATGAATCTCTCTCATTGGGGACTCGAGGGACTCATAACTACAACAAGAAACCTGCAACAACAAGCTCACTGCTCTAGGGTAATTTCTCACACAACAATATCACTCTACACGCCTAACAACCTGCTTCTTCATGAATTTACAACCCCAACAAGCTGCCACACATTCCCACTATGGATACCTTCAAGCTCCAACACTCTCCACTCCCTTGCTGCAAAAACTAGATGTAAGAAATGCTTACCATACCCATTCAAATTTCCCTTTTTCCCATGTAGGTTGACTCTCACATTCCCCAATGTTTATTTTACTTAGCCCCATGCTCTCAATAACTATGTGAAGTGACTTTTCACACCCACCCTCTTACATGCGTTTAATGATAGGGGCTTTGATACACTCAAAAAGAAATTAGAAGGTTTATACCCAATAATAGTTTTAGAAAGACAATTGGGATTAATACCCATGAATAATTCCCCTTTGGACCCCCCTCTTAGACCTTCCCCTCACTTGTTGAAACTTAGACCCCATTACTCTGTGAGTGTCTATATATAATCATAGTTACATTTTATTTTATTATTATGATATACAATGTTTACATATTGCACAGTCAAGCTTGCGGCCGTATATCATATTTACATTATACATCACTAAATCGAGGATTAAAATGAGGATGTGACATGTAACGTACCCATCCTTCCAAGTTGAGTCTCGTCATCGTGGAAAACAACTTAGCCTACCAAAAATGAATTTAAAAACTCCCCCATACATATAAAATAAAACCAAGGGGCAACATGCCCACACAATTTACATCAAAACAATATCTTGATTTACCCATGAATCTACAACATTTATAAAAACATGAATGCACCTAGTAAGCACACAATAAACTTACAACATTCAATAATCATTTACACAGTGGAATAATCATAAATAAACAATAGAACAATTATCTATTTATAAATATAATCCAATTGGCTGCAAACAAAGGATGAACCTCCCAACTATAGGCACTGCTATTCCAAATCTCAACAACAGACCACTCCCAAGTCGAGGCTATGAGTCCACAAGGAGATCCGACCCTTTAGTTGTCCACTCTCCTCACTCAGCAACCCAAAACCTAGGTTCTACTCCTACAACAGTTCCAATCCACTAGCTCTCTCTTCCCCACAACTTTCACAACCCAAGGAATGTACTCTCTTCACTTCTCATAGTCCCACAGGCTATACCATTCGTTTATCAGGGCTTCCAGTGCACTTGGTTGGCCAATAATCTCTCATCTGGGGACTTCAAAAAATTCTTAACCGCTTCAGGAGTGCTCAGAACAACCTTCTCAAGGATCTTGAGCCATTTCCTCAATAGGAAAACACACTACAGGCTTACAACGTGTTTTAATGGCACAAGAGAGTTATTTCCGGCACAAGAGAACAATACACAACCGAATAATGATTGCCCTCAAGCATATCATGGTTGGTGCTCTTCCCAACACTCAACTCTCTCTTTTTGCCCAAAATCTGCATGCAAAAATTGTCTTCTTTGGCCATACAAATTTCCTTTTCCCCAAGTCAATTGAGTGCTCACTCTACTCAGTGTTGATTGTACTTCAACATCATGCTCCCCAATAACTATGGGATGTGACTCCTCACAACCACCCTCTTACATGAAATAAATGTTTGTCTTTGGGAAACTCAACAACAAAGAGAAGGTTTACACAAACATAATAATTCAAGAATGTGGGTTGGATTAATACCCATGAATAAAATCCCCCTTGGACCCATCTCTCTTGTGGAATCATAGCCCCCCCCATTGTTTTCATCCTTATTGTATCACAATCAATGATTACTACTTTTATTAATTATTTCAATGTTCATAATATACAATTTGGCCCTCGACCATATTAATCGGTATGGGATCTTTTGCCCATTCATATCGACTCACCAGCCTAATTCACATTTATACAATTATATCATAATTTATGGGAATTAAAACTGGGGATGTTACATTCCCCTCCCCCTTATTTTTGCACCATCCTTAGTGCACAACACAATACAATGTTCATACAATTACAATTCTAGGTTCTCTGACCTTTAATAAACATATAGGCTCTTCGACCTAATATCACATGGGAATTATGACCCATGAACATAAATACATAGGCGCTCATGCCCAAAACATAAATACATAACCCATTGGTATTCTTCTACAACTATCCTGATTTCTACCATCTCTCTTCCTCTCGACCTCCCCAACCCAAGCAATGTACCCCTTTCACTGCTCTATGTCCATCGGGTTGTACCATTCTTTTATCAGGTTTGACCCAAGGAATGTGCTCCCTTCACTTCTCTCAGTCCATTGGGCTACACCATTCGTTTATCAGGGTCTTTCAGGCATAGGTGACATATAATCTCACTACTGGGGACTCAAGGGAAATTGTTGCTAGGAAAAATAACCAACAACAACCTTGCTGCCGCAGTCAAACTCCCACATAGGAGTTTTCTCTTTAGGTCTGAACACCTGGTTCTTCGATAGTGCAACTCCAACATAGGAGTTCACTCTTCAGGGTTGACGACCTAGTTCTTCAACAATGCAACTCCAACACATGAGTTCACTCTTCAGGCCTGACAACCCGATTCTTCATGTTGTACTCACCCTCTAGGCTCAAGAATCCCTTTCACTATTAATAAGTTCCTCAGACGATCCATCATTTTCCAAGGTATTCTTGCGCAAATGAATGCCAACTTGCTGCTAGAATTCCACTAGCAATTTGTAACGTGTGGCAATCATTCTATCTGCATCATATGCATGCAGTCAATATGAGACATCATCATAAAATTTTTAATTATAATTTTCAAATCTGTTTTATACATTAAAAATAAAATTTCCCAAGCATGAGTTTTATGCTCATTATGTTTGGATCTTTCAAATGTAGGCATTGGTATCCTTTATGGGCTTACACCATTTCCACATCCAAGACAATTCTTCCTGCATTTTCTCAACTTTCATGCAACCAAATAAATTGTTAGCATTCATGCACATTTTTAACAGTTCATGAAATGATTTCAGAATTGTATTTTTCCTGCATTTCAATCATTTCCATCCCTTGTTTATATAAAAATGGAATTCAACTATTAATCATATCATATGGAATGAAACTATCATTCACTACACATGCATTATCAACTCACCAATCTTTTCATAATGCAATCAAAATTTACCATTAAATAAAAACTAATGTACTAATAATCATGGCCACATCTACACAATGCATCCTTGCATTGACTCTGGAATACCATATATCCATGTCATGTATTCCACCATGGTGAGTTGGAAGATATATCCCACACCTCAACACATCATCTAAACTCTTCCCTAATTACTTATCCAATCATTTGGATACCTTCCTCTTCGACACATACACAACACTAGGAATATATTTTTCTTAGTGCTCTCTTGTGTTGGCAAAGAGGTTGCAACCCAAACATCAGTTTTACAGGGGGAAAACCATCATGCACTTGTATGGCGCTATAGTCCTTCCATTTCCAATGACATCATAGCCTCACACATGACCATTTCTAATGACATTCATGGCTACAACAAGACTAATGTCTCCTGAATTAATCTTGGTCATGATCTCATAACCAACGTAACATAATATGCAAAGAAATTCATCATAATTGCATTCAATCATTACCTAGTATGTGTGTACTCAAGGCCTTCTTCCTTTTTATCAACTCCAGGTGTTAAAAATCTAGTTGAGGGAATTCTTACCTCAATTCCTTTCAACATTTATGCATCATAACAACCCCAATTGCATACCTGCATGGCTATTATTACATTAATTTATGCTACCTGACCAATTGGTAGTTTGTAAAAGCTCCCAGGCTGCCTTTACCGGCCCTTGATCAACATTTTACCAACGTCATTTTCTTCACATGGATGGATGCCATATGCATCAACATCATCAACATCTTCAACCATGCTATACACAATTTCCTGGTTACACAATCCATCATTAGTCGTATTCAAATATCACAACATCATTAATATATATATATATATATATATATATATATATATATATTCTACTCTCATGCCATATACATGTCTAGGCATGTCCATATGCACAAAATCTCCATCATTATGCACTAAGAAGTTAATGTCATCATGCTTATTTCATGTTCATGCATTCTAGATTTATTATATGAATCATGCACCCCTTCCATTATGCACTCCAATGCATATTTATTTCAACTTTATTTATTCATTTTTGTTGTTGTTATAGATTGTTTTCCTTGAATTCCTGTAGATCCTTTCTGCTCCGTGCTCTGCCATTCTTCTCATCTTTGCATCACTTGTAATATCCCAAAAAATAATTAATTATTAAAGTTTGTGTGCACTTAAGAATAAATTTCCGTTTTTGGCAAATTTTTGTCATTTATGGCAAATCCGAATTTGGAATTTGATTATTTGTAATTAATTATTTATGACTGTTGGGCAAAGATTTGATTTTCACAACTAACTCTTTGATTGTGACACATGTAAAAGACAAATCTTTTTATATATTAATTACTGGAAGACAAATGGAACAACCAGGTTGAAAACAACTGACCATGACTCCATGAGTGGGGAACAGACTTGAGTTACTTCAGGGCTGATTTTTACAAGTGGAAAATGAGGAATTTGACCACTAGCAGCCCCTGAAAATCAGGGATTTGTAAAGCCGCGAAAATTCCCAAGGAGGGAAAAAGACCTAGGCACAAGATTCTCATGATATACATCATATGGAGGAGGCATGACACTGCTTAGTATGTTGGAGAAATGATATTAATTGTTGTTATGAACACTGCTTAGTGTGAGGCAAGGGAATTTTCTAATCTGAAAGGAGGGCTGTAGCAAAAGAGGATAATTTTCAATTCACCCTTATGGACTCATGGTTAGGCTAGGGGTGAACGGAGCAAATAATTCGGCTGTTCTATTCTACGGTTGGGTGGAACTTGGCTGTTCCATTTGTGTTCCAGCTTCAGTTTTATTCATATAAGTACCTTTACTTATTCTTTGGTTAAAAGTATGTTGATTACAACTCATTAGAGGCATGATGGGTTTATGTGATGTTAGTGCAAATATAAATGATTGATTAGATGTATAAAAATCTACTTATTTCTATTGTTAGTAGAAGGACGAGTTCCTGTGATGTGGTTATAACTAAAGCTTGACTGTACATATACCTGTAGATATACTCATGTATTTTCATGTAAAGGAAATGATGGAATGAATAGTTAATTTTCTTTATGACTTATATATGTCTCTATAAGTAAATACATATATATAGATGCATGTATAGATACAGGGAATTATACAAACATATGTTGTTTCATATAAAGAAAGATTCTATCGATCCTTGATCTACTTGAGAATATAAGTATTTTCCAATGATCATATCATACAAAAGGCATAAAATTAACAGTCCTTATATTACATTAGACCTATAAACAAATATTTTCAATGGTCCATAAATACAAGCTACAACATCCATTACAATGTTTGAAAAACTTGTTCAAATGGTTTTCAATAACATGTATGTTCATTAAGAATCAAATCACCAATGATATGTACAACTAGGAAAATCTGGTTCAAATTTATTATAGTAGAGTACCCTAGGGTAAGGACTGTTGGCCCTTGACCAAGTTTTGAGGGTACTTGGTCAGGTTTGACCTATTTTTGGGACTTCGACAGGCTGTCGAAGGCATAGCACAAGACGAAGCAGAGATCGCGGGATATTGGCCCCTTTTAGGGCCCTTTTTGGGATTTAGTATTATGTAATGGGTATGGGGATGTTGGCCCATGGGTTTACCCATGTTTAGGTCTGATTTTGTAATGTATAAATAAGTAGCTAGGCAATGTAAGAAGATGACGGTATGCTAAGTGATACTGTTCGATCTATGTGATTGAAAGTGCTAAGTGTTGAGTGGAGATTGATTTTGTGCATACTGTATGAGTCTTGCAGAGCTAAGTGCAAGCGAGTGTAAGAGATTGAGAAGAGGCTTAGTGATGTAACCTAGCCTGGGGAAGGAGGATCTAGCGAGGTGCGAAAATCTCTTGTCCTCTGCGAAGTAGGGTTTTTGTGGCTCTGTGCATGTAACTGATTGAAGAAGCTAATAAAGAAGATGAAGAGTTGGTGGACGTAGCCCCAAGGTGGGGGTGAACCATGCACATGTTGTGTTTCTCTGCTTTGTGCGATGTATTGATGTGTTTATATGTTAACTTGTTTAGTGATTCATTATAGATGAATGGTAGATAGATATGTTAATGTTATGTGCTTAATAGTATGAAGGAATACTAGATCTGGCCTATGTGGATGTGCTTAGTGCTTGAATATAGTAGATCTGGTTAAATACTGCAATGCTCTGTAATTAGGGTTTAACTACACTATAAACTAAGACTGGATATTGATGAACTAGAACTACTAAGTGCCCTATTAAGGTGTTACAATCACTGATATGTGTCCTAGCTAAGGTTGCAGACACTAGAGTCCTGCAACCACCCTTTCCTCTACCTCGGGTGAGACTTCATTTGCTTCGCAGGTGTTTCCGAAAGGGCCGATAGTTAGGGTTTTGTTGGTGAGTTGTTGTAGCGTTGAACCCTGGGTCTGCCCCTGTGCCGACAAATGGTTCCGTTGCCGGGACTTGAAACTGTGATTGCTGGGAACTGAGGAAAAATAAGATTTGTGCGAAGATCCGACCTAAAACTGTGAAAGCTCTATGCGTAGATATGTCACTCTAGTGCGCAGTATTCTACTTGATCTGTGAAGCTCTGTGATAAGAAAAGAAGTTCGATCTGAAGAAAAGAGATAAGATTTGAACGCTTTGTGCTTTGATAGAGGTAAGAATAGTGAAAAGTTTTAGATCTGGAAGCTTTGTGCTATGCTGAAGATAAGATTAGTGGAAATTTTTGTTTCTAAAGTATGGATCTATGTATGTTTGATAAGATTTGTCATAGCTTGAAAACTAGGGAACTGATAGAAGAAATAAGATTTGATATGAGTAGATCTGATAAGAATAGTGAAAGGTATGTTATACCTATGCATAGAGAGAATGTTTGGACTAACAAATGGATGCATGATCCTAGAAAGAATTTTTTGCTGGTTAGCTACTATGATCCTAGTGCGCAGTACAGAAAAGCTTGGGGATCATTTAAAATAAAACAAGGATTAACCCTTTGTTACAGTTGCAGAAGACCGGGACATCTGGTTAAGGAATGCCCTTGTAGAAGATCTAGTTGTCTTTTCTATAGAGCTATGGACCATGAAGTATTGGATTGCCCTAGAATGATTGCTAAGGTTGAAAGAATGAATATGAACCAAGAAAATCCTAAGGCAGATCCATAAACTGATATTATGGTAGAACCGCAGAAAGAATCAGAAAAAGTATTACTACAGATGAAAGAAACCTTGAATGACCACCGACATATCAACTTATCATATATCTTCAAAGAAAAAGAGTGCATTGAAGCAAGAATAAGAGACTTTGATGTTTACTGTGTTTTGGATGATGAAACACAGGTGAATACCATGACAGAAAGAAATTGAGAACTTTTAGGGGAGCCTGCTATGATTCCTTCATTGGGAGGAATATGATTATTCAGAGGAAAATTGATAACCTTATGTGGAAGACTTACCCATATATCTATGAGTGCTCATGGAACTTCGACAGAGGAAGATTTTGAGGTTGTTAAATTTATTGAGAACAACGGTCCATTTACCATGTTACTAGGAAAACCTTGGATTGAGAAGGACTAGACTAGAAGGATAGAAGAAGAAGTCTTAGAGCAGAAAAAGAAAGAATTAAAAGATTTCATGACTAGGAGGATCACACACTTGACTAAGGAACAGAAGAACAAATCAAAGAAATTTAACTTGGATGTCAAAGTTGCAAGAACACAAGAAGATTTGCAGAAGACTGAAGTACCTATCCCAGATAGAGAAGAAGTATTACCCTTGAATCTTAGGAAATAATCTCAACAACATGAAGTTACTATGCCAGAGGAAGACAAGAATCAGAATGGAAAGAGGAATAACGAGATGAAGCTCACTGGAAAGAAGGCTCGAAAGCTCAACAAGAAGAGAACAAAGATCGAAAATCTATAGAAGGTTCCAGAGGGAACTTCGCAGAGGGAAAATTTACAAAACAAGAACTTCGCCGAGATATTAGAACAACGTCACATGGAACTTCGCCATGGCGAATCAATACAGCCGTTGGGAACAGTATAACCATTAGACTGATACCCCGAATGGGTAGAAAGACATTTATGGTCAGAAAGATTGCCACTAGACCATTGGGACCGCTCTGTAACGGACATAAATGAATTAATGAAGGTCTCTTATCCATTGGAAAGATCCATTACGTTGCTGTCTACTTATTCCGTCGAATGTTGCACCGAGAACACTTTTGAGAATTGTATCAGAGATAACTCATTGCTACCGCACTGTGATTAGTAAGATCGACACCAATTCTATTGTTTTGCGCACTCATTCATCCATCCGATCTAAGCGTTCATCCATCCGATCTAAGCGTCTATGTCGGACGAGCTCAACGCTGCGAAGAAAATCGTCGAAGAAGTTCTCATCGATCTCAGGGCCGAGAGAGTAATGTCTACAAGTATTCAAGCGTCCTTGATGAGAGGAGTGCAAGCCTCTCTGTCAACCGCTCACGGATCTAGACCATCCTGAGTCATCGTAGAGAAGAGAACAAAGCACAGAGATGACCTAGCAAATGCGAAGCTGATCCTGACCATATTGCCTGATTACATCCCACCTCTAGCCGGCGCAGTGAGTCGAGATAGTGTTCCAAGAGATTTTGAATACACCATGGTTACTGCGTACCTCCCGAAGGGGATACACGCAGTAAGAGCACATCAGGACAAGATCACAACATTGAAGTTCAACGACTTCAACCTCAAAGATCGCAAGAACCATAGCATGCTCGCCCTGTATAAATACTTGACCAAGACGAAGGGGAAGAATTCGAAGATAATCCCCCAGATGTGGACGATGAACCTTGCGCAGTCCACCTTGTTGAACGTAATGAAAATCCTACACTTTGGAAGGCACCAGGAAGTTAATGCATGTGTCAAGCTACTCCTTTCATGTTACCATGGTGCTATTATGGCTCGACCACTGTGTCACAGTCGATTTGACGTTGATCCATAGAATCACAGGATTGAGTATGCAAGGAACCGATTCGTAGGACTTCTATCAAGGAAAAGCCACAAATCACGCACTAGCACAAAAGATCAAGGATACATATGACGATGTTGAGAAGGGGACGCGAGGTTACAAGGTAGCCTCCATCTAGAATGGTGCAGTGTGCCTAGCATGTCATTTAATTGCAGGGAAGGTAGTATGAATTAACTGACCCACACAGGTCACAGGCTTCGTCGTTGACCTTGCAGGGAAGTGCGTGGAAGGTCTAGAGATGAACTGGGTGAAGTACCTAGTTAATCATCTTGAACTGGACTGTTGCGAAGCACAAGCTCAGGGCTATGAATTCCATTTTAGTTGGCTCCTGATCCTCATCGCTTTTGTTGCTTAGGAAATGCCGGAAGGTGCGACCTTCCCGGACGTCGATCCATTTGAGCCTTTTGCTGCGAAGTTCACCATGCTCTGGTACTCGAGCAATATGAGAAAACACTGGCAGTCGAACGTTATTTTTCTCACATATTACCTCCAGCTGAAGAGAGCCATCGAAGCTGAACCTCGCATGAATCCGAACACCCTATAGAGGTTCTGACCCCTGATGAAGTTCCACGCAGATCGACACTTTCCCTACATTATAGTGAGAGCATATGAGCATAAGGGGGAGCTTCGGTCGTACTACAAGCTCATAGAAGAGGACCTTGAGGAGATCACTAAGGACTGGTTGACAAACCTCCTTATTCTCGCAGACCCTGTAGAGATGTCTGACCCTAATAGCTCAGAGACCACGCACAAAGAACATGATACACCTGGACCCAACAGAAGGAAGAAGATTGAAGAGGTCCAAGACTTAAGCAATGCCTCAAGAAAGACTGCTTCAGTATCACCTGACCGAGGGGTTGATGACGAAGTAGAAGAGATAAATGGCAAAGAAGTTGAATAGAAACAAGGTGAAGTAACACTGCCTAGAGATGAGATCGATGCCCTGAAGAAGAGGAAGGTTTCTCCCCTGAAACCTTCTTCTCGGAAGAAATACAGAACCATTGTGACCAAGATGCAGACTTTACTCACTACCGATGATTTTGACTTCATCATAGTAGCCCTAAACGACGCCTCACAGGAAATCGTATAGAAACAAGAATCCAAGAAGGAGGAAATGTACGACATAATTGAGGTCGAACTCTGAGGGGTACAACAAGCCCTTCAGTCCAGTCACGCAGTGTCCACTATGCCCCTGCCATTGGGAGAACCAGAGTTGGGAGATGAGCCAACCCAACTCTGCCGACTAGTAGATGCAACCGAAGCTCAGCTTCGTCGATCACAAGAAGAAACAGAAAAAGCCACCCAAGCCTTGAAGCAAGTGCAAGGAGTACTTGTAGAACAACGTCGAGTTGCATAGCAGGAGAAGGTTTCTCTCCAGGAAAAATTGGAAGAGGAGAAAACACAGATGCAGCAAGAAAAAGAATAGTTGCTCGCAGAGCAACTCGAAGTGAAAGAAAAATTCAACAGAGCACTTCGCTTTGTGACAGGCTTAGAGCCATAGGAAAAATACTGAGTCACGCATCAAATAGAGCAGTTCACAGAAGCTATCCAACATCTACAACAACAAATAACAGATTTAGAGCTCCGCGCAGTGCCTGACACTCTGTAGGATGTAAGCGATCAAAGAGATGCAACTGCTCGAGGCACAATTGAGAGAACAAAGGCCGTCGCCATGGAATGCAAGAAATTGAGTGATCGCACTACCCAGATGTATGAGTGACTCACTAAGAATCCAGAACTGAAGACACTAGAGTCACAACTCCAAGAGGCGAAGTATCAAGCAGAAACAATATAGGCACAGTTGAAGCCCCTGTTAGCTGTTGAAAGGATGAAGCGATCCCAAGAGCAGCGCACTACCCAGTAGCAGGTCGACACCATTAAGAGAAAATTCATGGAAGTTACTCAGAGGCTCAAACCTGTACAAAATGAGGCTTACCAACTGTTCACAGAGATCGAAGGCTGAGGAGCAGAACTGGAGCAAGTCGTCACTGTAGTAGAACAACGCCTAGAGGGACCTGTCAATGAAGCAATCATACAAGAGTTCGCTAAACAGGAGGCCATGGCGTGAAAACAAGTCAAAGAAGCTCGAGCCAAGCTCGAGGATTTTGAAACTGAGCTACCCAGATCAGAGTGACTCGAGACGAGTCACAGGTGAGTGTTAGGGGCATGTTGGTCCTTGACCAAGTTTTGAGTATCCTTGGTCAGGTTGACCTATTTTTGGGACTTCGATAGGTTGTTGAAGGCGGAGAGCAAGATGAAGCAGAGATCACAGGATCTCGGCCCCTTTTAGGGCCCTTTTTGGGATTTGGGATTATGTAATGGGTATGGGGATATCGGCCTATGGGTTTACCCATGTTTAGGCTCAATTTTGTAATGTATAAATAAGTAGCTAGGCAATGTAAGAAGAAGCTAGTATGCTAAGTGCTATGGTTCGATCTATGTGATCGAAAGTGCTAAGTGTTGAGTGGAGATTGATTTTGTGCATACTATATGAGGCTTGCAAAGCTAAGTGCAAGTGAGTGTAAGAGATTGAGAAGAGGCTTAGTGCTGTAACCTAGCCCATGGAAGGAGTATCTAGAAAGGTGTGCAGATCTCCTGTCCTCTGTGGAGTAGGGTTTTTGTGGCTCTGTGCAAGTAACTGATTGAAGAAGCTAATAAAGAAGACAAAGAGTTGGTGGACATAGCCCCAGGGTGGGGGTGAACCACATACATGTTGTGTTGCTCTGCTTTATGCGATGTATTGATGTGTTTATATCTTAACGTGCTTAGTGCTTCGATATAAATGAATGGCAGATAGATATGTTAATTCTATGTGCTTAATAGTATGAATGAATACTAGATCTGTCCTATGTGAATGTGATTAGTCCTTGAATATAGTAGATTGGGTTAAATACTACAATGCTCTATAATTAGGGTTTAACTGCGTTGTAAACTAAGACTGGATATTGATGAACTAGAACTGCTAAGTGCCCTGTTAAGGTGTTACAGTCACAGATCTGTGTCCCAACTAAGGTTGCATACACTGGAGTCCTGCAACCACCCTTGCCTCTACCTCGGGTGAGACTTCATCTGCTTTGCAGGTGTTGCTGAAAGGGCTGATAGTTAGGGTTTTTTTGGTGCATTGTTGTAGCGCTGAACCCTAGGTCTGCCCCTGTGCCAACAAGGACCCTGTACCACTGGTAAACAAAACTCGAGAATTTTTTTTTTTAACTAAACGCCAGGATCGGAACTCAAATACCTTTTCGAGCAAGGCGATCCCCTTGATAATTTTCCTTTGAATTGATTAATCCTGCAAAAAGGAAAATCAACAGATTCAATAAACTGTGTGTTAAGTAATCAAATGAAAATAATATTAAGAAAATGAAATAATACTTAGCTTAAAGCTGGCGTAGAAGCAGTCCCCACCAACGTTTGAGCGATGATCTTCCCACCATCCAAAGGGGAGGAGTGGAACCAGGAATGGCTGATGGTTACCCTCACAAAGAAGACATGGGCCCCATCATTAGATGATGGAATATGAGTATAACGTTTTCATAAATACATAATGCAATTGACGAATTATCACTGTAAGAATTTGAAGGGTACAAGTCATAAATCCCACAAGAATAAGAAGTCTGTACAAGTTATAAACTATAACAATGTTAAAGATATTTTATGGGCTGTAAGATTTACAATGTTAAAGATATTTTATAAAAGTAAAACTCATGAAATAATACCTCTATGTATAATGGTTAAAGTATGTATACAGTAGGGGTAAGGACCGTATTAAGTGGACATGTTTTTATATATAGTAACGTTAAGAATCTCGTGTAATGATTGTAATACCTTCCATATGATCTTAAAGGAATAAGACTATCATATATATATATATATATATATATATATTCTTTATACATGTTATATAAGAGTATAGATAAGAAACACACCATTTGGGATTAATTTTGGGTAAGCTTTAAGTACTCATGTATTGGATATAAAGTAGAATATGCTGAGTTGGGATATGAGTTAGTACTATGGTAAACAAACTTATATAGATGTGCCATGATAAGAATAGTATACTGGTTATGGAAAGTATGACATGATAGATGCCGTAAGGAAAATCATACATTATATTGTTGATGTGACGATATTAAAGATGATGTGGAACAAATAAGAAAGAGTCAAGAAGCGTTAATGCACATAACAATTTTTTTTTTTATTTGGTAAATTTGGGGTACATTACATATGGTATCAAAGCTGAAGGTTACAACACTTGGACCTCAGGGCAAGGCCAAAATTAGTTTAAGTACATTTTATTCTGTTAAAAGAAAAACTAACAAAAATGCTTACTGTTACAAACATAAATTTCATTTTGTTGTGATAATGGCAACACATAATGAAGAGGAGATTAGACTGGAGGAGAATCTTGATCAAGGACCTCCTAAAGAACCTGAACATAATAGTGAAGGGAGTTCATCCACCCAGGTTCTGGAAACAATGAGGAACCTTACCGTTGAACTGTAAGTTTTCAAGGCAGATAATGAGAAATTGAAAAAGGCACACGAAGAGCAGCATAGTAAAAAATAAAATCCCAAAATACAAAGACAAGGAAGAAGAAGTCAACAAAAGAGCCTCTAAAAATTCTGGTCCTGAAGTAGAAAACGAGAACATTTCTTCCGAAGGCACACCGACAACAGAAGATAAAATAGCCACAGGAAGGAAAAGAAAACAGGTGGATCACCTGGAGGGTGAATTCAAGAAGATCAAACGGTCCACCTTTGACGGAGAGTCCAGGACACGTGAGGGGGATGAAGCATGGTTACTGGATATAAAGAAGTACTTCCAAATTTATAATTATTCTAGGAACATGAAGGTTAGATTGATCATTTATAACCTGAAGGGAAAAATGAGTATCTAGTGGAAATACCTAAACTTGGCCAAGTGCTTAAAAGAGAAACAAATGGAATGGTCATATTTCAAGAATTACTTCAAGAAACATTATTTATCAGAAAGCTATTATGAAAGAAAGAATAAAGAATTTTATGAGATAAGACTTAGACAAATGACCATGGACGACCTGATAAACAAATTTCTTGAATTATTAATATTTGTGCCATACATCAAGGAAGACAAAGTAAAAATACAGTGATTCCTATGCTGCCTACCATAGTCCTATAAGGACCAAATTGAATTCGTCAATCCCAAAAATTTAAGGGAAGTTTTTAGAAAGGCCTGGATGTGCTATGATCAATACAAACATAGGTCTGAAATTCCCAAAGCATGGAAGGATAAGAAACGAGACAAGATGAATTAGCAGAAGAAGGGCTTCCAACCAACCCCTTTCCGGAATATGGCAAAGAACTTCCAAAGGAAAGATTTTCATTTTAACAACCAGAACACCCAAGGAGGAGGTAGATTAGTTAATCTTGGAGCCAAGAAATTTGGGGACAAGCCCAAAGAACCACTAAAATGATGGGAGTGTGGAGAACCTCACTTAAGGAGGAACTGTCCATGTTTAACTTTCGCAACAAGGACCACAATTCATAACCTGCAAGAGGCCTCTACAGTAGGAGATGTGGGCAGAAGCATACACAGAATTAATGCAGCTGTAGATGGCCGACAAGCTGATCATCAATCCACTATAGTGTAGGTTGAAGGTAAAGTTAATAATAATCGTATTTCTATTTTAATTGACCGAGGAGCTAGTCTGAGCTATATTACTCTTGGTTTAGTTGATTGAAACAGGCTTAAGAAAGTAAAGCATGATAAATCCTGGTTAGTGCAACTAGCAACAGGGACTAAGAGAAAACTAACATATTTCATTTCTGATTGTGAACTCAGTTTAGATGGCCAAAATACAAAGTTAAATATGAATATTTTACCTCTGGGATCATACAATATAATAATTGGAATGGACTGGCTAGAGAAACACAAAGTAATTTTGGATTGTTACGAAAATTCACTTACTTACAAAGATGAAAAAAACACAGTTAGGACAATACAAGGCATCAAAAAACCAGTCTCAGTTAGGCAAATTCCATCCATGCAATTTAAAATGCATGAATAAGGGTTGTCAAATTTATGCTATTCAAGTGACTAATCTTTTAGAAAAGGAATATAAACCCAACCTAGAAGACTTTACCATCTTACATGAGTTTAGAGATCTATTTGTGGACGAAATACCAGAACTACCTCTAAGAAGAGAGATAGATTTCTCTATCGATCTACTGCATGGATCAACCTCGATATCTAAGTCACCCTATAGGATGAGTTTACCCGAATTGACATATATGAAAATTCAACTACAAGAACTGTTGGACAAAGAATACATCAGACCAAGTGTCTTGCCTTGGGGAGCACCAATCCTTTTCGTTAAAAAGAAAGATGGGATTTTAAGATTATGTATTGATTATCGACAGTTAAACAAGATGACTATTAAGAACAAGTATCCTCTACCTAGAATCAACGACTTGTTTGACCAAGTGGGAGGAGAAAATATTTTCTCTAAGTTAGATTTAAGGTCTGGTTATGACCAAGTCAGAATAAAGGATGAAGATATAAGTAAAACAACTTTTAGAATGAGGGACACACATTATGAGTTTGTTGTTATTCCGTTCGTTCTTACTAACGCACCAACAACATTTATGTGTTTGATGAATATCATATTCAGTCAATATTTGGATAAATTTGTTTTGGTATTTATTGACTACATTTTAGTTTATTCGAAAACGAAAGAAGAACACGAAGAACATCTAAAAATAGTATTGCAGACCTTAAGGAAACACAAGTTGTATGCAAAATTTGACAAATGTGACTTCTACCAAAAGATAATACAGTACCTAGGACATGTAATATTTGAAGAAGGTATTGAAGTTGACCCAGAGAAGATAAGAGCCATCATGGAATGGCCTATCCCTAAGGATGTGGCGGACATCCCTTCATTCATGGGAATTACCGGTTACTACCACAAATTTATTGAGGGGTTCTCTAAGATTTCATTACAAAAAAGGGGACAAAGTTTACTTGGTCACAAAAATGTCAGGACAATTTTAATAAGCTAAAAGAACTGTTAACAACCACACCTATTTTAAGTGTAGCAGACCCTGATAAAGACTTTACAGTTTGCGTGGATGCGAGCAAAGAAGGCTTGGGAGGTGTCTTAACTCAAGAAGGGCAAATTATTTTCTACGAATCACGAAAACTAAAAGAACATTAACGAAACTACGCCACACATGACTTGGAATTAGAAACTGTAATTCATGTGCTAAAAATGTGGCGACACTATTTAATGGGAAGAAAATTTCTGTTGCTAATCGATAATAGTGTTGTGAAATTCTTATTCAATCAACTAGATCATAATGCAAGGCAAGCAAGGTGGCTAGCCTTCTTGAGTGAATTCGACTTCGAAATAAGACACATCAAGGGTAAAGAAAACAAAGTTGCAGATGCCTTAAGTAGGAGAACTAATGGACTTTTTGAGATAAGTATTAGCAGAGCATAAAGCGACATTGAACAAAGGATAAGAGCTGCAAGTTATAATGACGAAAAATACATCAAAACAATAGCATAATTTCAAGGAAATGCAGAAAATTTGGACAAAACAAATCTGAGTTTGGATAAAAATGGACTGCTAAGGTTCAAAAACATGCTGTACATACCAGATTCTGCTGAATTAAAGCTAACAATTTTGGATGAAGTGCACAAAAAGCCATATTCTAGCCATCCATGATACCAAAAAATGGTAACAACTTTGAGGAAGTTGTTTTATTGGCCTAACATGAAAGGTGAGACATATGAATACTTATCTAAATGTCTAGATTGTCAATAGGTGAAGGATGAACATTAACATCTAGCTGGCCTGCTACAACCTCTACCTATACCAGAATTGAAGTGGGAGATTATCTCACTGGACTTCATCACAGGTTTGCCTAAAAATCAAAAGCAGGATGATTCAATTATGGTAGTGATTGATAAACTTAGCAAGTCGACACAATTTATACTCGTGAAATCTACTTATAAAGATATTAACATTGCTGAAATATTTATGAAGGAAATATTTAAATTGCATGGTATTCCTAAAATGATGATTTCAGATAGAGATGTCAAATTTACATCAACGTTTTGGAAAGAATTATTTGCAGAGTTGGATACTAACCTGAATTTCAGCATAAGCTACCATCCACAAACGAATGGGAAAACTGAACGAACGAATCAGATTGTGGAAGATATGTTACGAATGTACGTAAGAACGAAACCAACTAAGTGGGAGGAATACCTACACTTAGTGGAATTTGCATACAATAATGGCTATTAGACGTCGGATAAGATGAGTCCCTTCGAAGTAATGTACGAAAAAAAATGTACAACTTCGATTAGCTGGGATAACTCAGTTTACAGACTCATGATGGGACTAAAAATGCTCCAGAAAATGAAGAAAACAATAAGGAAGGTACATCATAATTTAAAAGAGGCACATGACAGACATAAAAGCTACGCAGATTTGAAAAGGAGACACCGGGAATTCCAATTTGGGGACCACGTGTATTTGAAAGTCAAAGTAAGGAGAAGCTCACTGAATCTAGGAAACTGTGCAAAGTTGGCACCTAGGTTTTGTGGCCCCTTCGATATCTTAGCTTGAACTGGACCCGTGGCATATCAACTTGCAGTCCCTACAAATTTATAAGTTCATAATGTTTTTCATGTATCTTTGTTGAAAAAGTATATTCATGATCCTACTCACATCATCGATTGGAACATGGTGCAGGTGGAACCAGAAGGCGAGTTCCAAGTGGAACCTCTGCGTATTCTGGACAGGAAAGAAACAATACTACGGAATAGAGCCATCTCCCAGGTAAAAGTGCAATGGAAGCACTTTAGTCCCGAGAAGGCCACTTGGGAATTAGAGGAAGATTTGCAGAAATCTTATCCAACCCTATTCCGAGAGAGGAATGAACACTGAGGACAATGTTGTACTGAAGGGGGAGAGGATGTAATATTCCCCAAAATAATTAATTATTAAAGTTTGTGTGCACTTAAGAATAATTTTTTGTTTTGGAAAATTTGTATTTAGAAAATTTTTTCCATTTATGGCAAATCTAAATTTGGAATTTGATTATTTGTAATTAATTATTTATGATTGTTGGGTAAAGATTTGATTTACCCAACTAACTCTTTGATTGTGACAAATGTAAAAGACAAATATTTTTATATATTAATCGCTGGAAGACAAATGGAACAACCAGGTTGAAAACAACTGACCATGACTCCATGAGTGGGGAACAAACTTGAGTTACCTTAGGGATGATTTTTACAAGTGGAAAATGAGGAATTTGACCACTAGAAGCCCCTGAAAATCAGGGATTTGTAAATCCGCGAAAATTCCCAAGGAGGAAAAAAGACCTAGGTACAAGATGCTCATGATATACAACATATGGAGGAGGCAGGACACTGCTTAGTATGTTGGAGAAAGGATATTACTTGCTGTTATGAACACTGTTTAGTGTGAGGCAAGGGAATTTACTGATCTGAAAGGAGGACTGTAGAAAAAAATGATGATTTTCAATTCTCCCTTATGGACTCATGGTCAGGCTAGGGGGTGAACGGAGCAAGTAATTTGGCTGTTTTATTCTACGGTTGGGTGGAACTTGGCTGTTCCATTTGTGTTCCAACATAATTTTTATTCAGATAAGTACCTTATTCTCTGGTTAAAAGTATGTTGATTACAACTCATTAGAGGCGTGATGGGTTTATGTGATGTTAGTGCAAATATAAATGATTGATTGGATGTATAAAAATCTACTTATTTCCATTGTTAGTAGTAGGACAAGTTCCTGTGATGTGGTTATACCTAAAGCTTGACTGTACATATACCTGTAGATATACTTATGTATTTTCATGTAAAGGAAATTCTGGAATGAATAGCTAATTTTATTTGACTTATATATGTCTCTATAAGTAAATACATATATATAGATGCATGTATAGATACAGGGAGTTATACAAACATATGTTGTTTCATATAAAGAAATATTCTATCGATCCTTGATCTACTTGAGAATATAAGTATTTACCAGTGATTAGATCATACAAAAGGCATAAAATTAATAGTCCTTATTATATTACATCGGACCTATAAACAAAGATTTTCAATGGTTCATAAATAAAAGCTACAACAGTCATTACAATGTTTGAAAAACTTGTTCAAATGGTTTTCAATAACATGTATGTTCATTAAGAATCAAATCACCAATGATATGTACAACCATGAAACTCTGATTCAAATTTATTACAATAGAGTACCCTAGGGTAAGGACCCTATACCATTGGTAAATAGAACTCAAGAAGTTTTTTTTTTTAACTAAACGCCAGGATCAGAACTCAAATACCTTTTCGAGAAAGGGGATCCCCTTGATCCTTTTCCTTCGAATTGATTAATCCCATAAAGGGAAAATCGACAGATTCAGTAAACTGTGTGTTAAGTAATCAAATGAAAGTAATATTAAGAAAATGAAATAATACTTAGCTTAAAGCTGGCGTAGAAGCAGTCCCCACCGATACTTGAGAGATGATGTGTCCACCATCCAAAGGGGAGGAGTGGACCCATGAATGGCTGATGGGTACCCTCGCAAAGAAGACAGGGGCCCCATCATTAGCTGATGCAATCTGAGTATAACGTTTTCATAAATGCAGAATGAAATTGAAGAATTATCACAGTAAGAATTTGAAAGGTACAAGTCATAAATCCCACAAAAATAAGAAGTGTGTACAGGTTATAAACTATGACAGTGTTAAAGATATTTTATGGGCTGTAAGATTTACAGTGTTAAATAGATCAAAAGTATATAAAATTGCACAACTCAACAGTGGGCAAAGTGTTGCCTTACTTACACAGAATCTTAAACCCTAGATTACAGAGCTAGAATTTATGCATGTAATATATAGTCGGGGATCCTACAAAAGGGTGAATCGATACATTGGGTATACGAAAAACGTAGGTCCCGATTTTCTTTATAATGCGAGTAAGTACACGGATTTTCAAGGGTTCCAAAAGAAGGAATCTCGTATATTTATTTATGATTCTTCATCATGAGTAAGTGACTCCTATATACACAGAGGAGTAGTATTACGAGGCATGCATACAGTTCCAAGGCAAGCTCTTACTGTCCAAAATCATTAAATGATGCACAAGAAAGGTTCGACCTTAAATCTCGGTGTAACCTAAAGAAATTACTTTGTAACTGTTTAAAAACACAGATTCAAGAACAAAGGACTTAGGGTTGAGTATTATATAAGAATACATGCTATGTAATTTTTAGTGGAATTTATACACAGAGGGAAGCTTTACAAATTTCATGATTACTGTTTAAATATGTGAAATGTGAAGGAATTTTAGAGGAAAGTCTTACAGGATGAATTACGAATTTCCATCCATAGGTAAGAAAAACCCTACTGCATACGCAGGAAATAACATTACAAATATTGCACAGTGTAAAATCCCGACGAATTAATTTACAATAAGTTTCCAGGATGTGAACACCCAAATAGAGGACCGATAGTTCAGGGTTCATACCCATATTTGCCTTTTACGAATCTAGGAGATATATCGTATGGAAAACAAGGAATAATAATCTACACTTTTTACATACAGTAAAACCACAAGAAAATTAAAAGTTTATGTAGAAACACAGAGAAGGATTTAACCACAGAATCTCGGGTGATATTTTATGCCATGAAAAACTTAAGCAATGTACACATATAAATGATAAACAGAAGGAAGAGGTCATGGTCTATAGACATTTCGACGAACCCTTACTTAAATATTACGGGAGATAAATCTTGAACCAAAAGATTAAATCTCCCCGCATAAGCTTCAAACAGATCCCAAATGAAAACTATGAACATAGGGTGTTTACACTCATTGGAAATCCTAACCCTACCATAGTGTAACTCACCACGATTTATCCAAGGAGGATAGACCACACAGAGCATGGATGTAAATGGTATTTAGAGATTAAGTGAAAGCAAAGGGAAAGAACTTCAAATCCAAGAGCCGAAAGGAGACAGTTACAGAGGAATTACAATCATGACTACCATTACAAACTAACCACTTCTTATTACAGAAAACACAAGTGACAAAGATTCTTTTGGGGTTACCTGGTACAGTAGTTCACGTGCCTCCCTTTTTTCCTTACACAGAGCAAGCTGTTCCACGTTGCTGGTCATAAATCTAGAGGAAAACATACAGGGTTAACATTGGGGAGTTTTTTTTCGCAAAATGCACTGAGCCAAAGGGGAAAACGTTACAAATGCCACCTAGAATCCTTCGCAGTGCAGAGTAATGGTGATAGTGTTCTCACAGTACCCGGTCCATGTGATCAAACGAACATGGCATGCCGAAATTGGGCACGGTAACCTAACTAACCAGTACATATAGGATTGCTCTTAATTGTTCGACCAAAAGATTAATGAGTTTACAGACAGACTTAACATCGTTTTTAATCGAGCTCACCAAAACACATTCAGTGCTAGGCCATGTCACCAAGTCGGGTGGGAATTCACGTTGTTCGGTTAGGTTTTAAGGGTGGGTTAAGTGCTTATCGGGTTTTAAAAATTACGACATGTCACGCCTAGCTGAAAATCAACCCTTTAAAACGTTAAAATGCTTGTGTACCGAGCAACCTATGCAAGACAACTGGCATGTATTATATAGGTAGTTACCTTTTTAAGTTTTTAAAAGTAAAATTGATGAAATACGACCTCTATGTATAATGGTTAAAGTATGTATATAGTAGGGGTAAGGACCGTATTAAGTGGACATGTTTTTATATATAGTAACGTTAAGAATCTCGTGTAATGAATGTAATACCTTCCATACAATCTCAAAGGAATAAGACTACAGTATATATATATATATATATA
>JZKD02S1365928.1:82275-94277 GCA_000966675.3 Picea glauca | reverse complement strand
GCTTACCTGTTCGTTTTCTTTCAAGCGGACAAATTTTCCTTTTCAATGCAAAAGATGGATAAAGATGGGAGACCACAGGCAGTGACAACATGGACTTCGCTGCTCAGACATAACTGTACAGAATTCAATTTCAAGTAGTTCATTGAGTAGTTCTACCACCCAGTGGTGAGTACGCGCGGTGGCAGACCCGAACCTAGAAGAAACGAGGAAATGCAGAGGAGCCTACACCTCTCAGATCTGGCAAAAATGGGGGACTGGTACCTGTACCAGGACCACACAGAGATCAAAGTGTATGGGTGCAAATTGGCCCCATACAAGTTACCCAAATATTTGTCCGTGAGGATTTTTTCCCTGGAGTACATAAGGTAGATGATCAATTCAGACGACATCCATTTTGCATCTTTGAAAAAGAAGCAACAGATTAGGATCAAAGGGAAAATAGGATCATTCATTTACAATAGCCGAGGCACCGGGGAGGAAGCAGACAGACTGCTAAAAGAAATGAAGTTTTTTGTTAGTTTCGCATGGCACTATGATCCGTGTGGGATAATTTTCGAGATGAGGGTAAAAAATAAGAATATCCCGTATGTTCACACATCCAGGCCTGAGGTAGAGAAGTTCACCAACCAGACAGAATGGGAGCCAAACACTCTGGTTGAGATAGAACAACAGGACCCGCCGGTCACTGTTTCACAGACGACTACACCATAGGTTCCCAAGGAGAAAAGGCCTAGGAAGGACACTTCACCTTCCATCACTGAAGTATCGTCTGAAGAGTTCCAATTGCACACAAAGAGGCCAAAGACCAGTCAGGCACTTGACATGGCTGGTGAAAAGGGAATTCAATCCACTACAACTCTGGAGGTTGATCGGTCGCTCATTAGTACAAGCAACAAACAAATTGTGACTACAGTGTTTCCCAATAAGCCTACAGATACTCCACCAGTCAACCAATCGAGCAAAACAGGACCAAAATTGAGTATTTTTGAGAAATATGATCTGATTAAAAAGAGAAATCAGATGCTGACCAGCAACACGTATGCTCAATTATGGAAGCAAACATCAACTGCACAACATAGATTGTTGTTTTCATTCGACATTGAGAAGGGTAGAATGCATATGGAGTTTCTGCAAGCACAGGTGCCAGACCCGAAAGTAATCACCGATTACAAAAGGGAAACTTTCGAATTTCAGACTAAAGATGTGCATCCAACTGATCAAATGGATCTGTACAGGCAAACTGGAGAAATGGTTTTCTCCACATTGGAAAATGCTTCTACTACTGCCTCCAGGTTACAGGTATCTCTGAACAATGTCCAGACGCAGCTGAATTTAGAAAAAATATCGTCCTTTGCCAAGGATAACAAGATAAAGACGTTGGAAGAACTGGTCCTCAAGATCGGTTACGACCCCTCGAATGTGAAAGCAGTTGAGGAGATGCTCAAAAAAAAAAATGCTGATATAGCATCTCTGAGGAAACAGTTAAAACTGCCACCAACAAAAGACTCACAGGCGAAGGAAATAGCGGAGACTGAAGGAGAAAAGGATGAGATGCTCAAACTGATCATGGAGCAGAATGCACAGTTGAAGGAAATGGAAGCGGAATTGGGAAAACTAGTGAAAGAAAAGGAGCAGTCAAAGCCCATGGAGGTCATTCCACTGAGCGAAGTTCCACTCACAGGAGTGAGCACAGCATCTGTAGCAGAAATCCCCTCGGCAACCCCACTAATAGTTGTGGAGAAGACAGTTGAGCTGGATAAATCCATGGAACACATGAATTTGCAAGAGACAGAGATTTGCAGGCTTAAAAAGGAGATTGAGAACCTTCAGGAACTCAAATATTCCTTCCAAACCAGCTACACCAAGGAGAAACAAACTTTAGACAAGCTTAAACAGGAATTGCAACAACTTCAAAAGCAAAAAATGGTAGGCAAAACATTGGCTGAGGTCAAAGAAAGTGTCTGGATGGACATCACCAAGTCCATGAATGAAATATGGCCGATGATACAAATCATGTTCGAGCAAAACGAGTTGGTGCAAAGAAGTCAGTAGGCCATCGAGAAGATAAGAGCGGAACTGGGAGAGATGCCCACAAAAGCTACTGAGATCATCAAATTTCTAAATTCCAAAACCAGAGAGGAGCTAGAGGAATTGAAGATTGAAGATAGGATAGAGACCCTCCTCGAGGTCAAGAGGGTCCTGACAAAGAGAGGACTAATGCTACAACTGGAGGAAAAGGTCCAGACCATGGATGCATGGGTACAAATATTTTTCAGCAAGATCGAAGCTTTGCAGAAGAAAGGCCTTCCTGGCATGAGAGTTGTAAATGACAAATTGATGACACTCCCCGATTATAAAAAGAGACTAGCCACTGTGGCTAAGGATAGCTCAAAATTCTCAGGAATACAAGGCAATATCATTGGTAAGGCATTCTTGGATGCTTTATAGTTGGACATTAGCATACAACATGAGATCCGGTACATCTTCATCACCAAGCCAACTTTTTCCAAGTACACGGAGATGAATGAAGTATATCGTAGATTTCTCAAAGTCAGCATTCCCACTCACCTTCGATGGGAAGATATTTGCAATCTGATCGAGTATTCGATGAGATGTCCATGCCAAGTCAGCTATCCAGTCAGACGAGGTCATGCGGACACCTCACCAATGGTTCACCCAAAAAACAACATGAAGTTTCGACACATCATCAAACGGTTTCCTAGATTTTTGTATCTTGTTAAGTTAGTGAGATAAATTTAGATTTGCCACATCCTGATCTTTAATGACAAGATCGTTTGTAATTTCAATTATAAATACTTCAAACTTTGAAGTATTGAGGGTTGATCTTTACGCTCTGCAAGCTACAAGACTGTAATATTTTTATCAAGATATATTCCATTAATACAAAGAGACATTTCACAGGATTCTCGCATGTTGTTCATTGGTGATGTTTTCTTTCTATGTTGAATGTTCCTCTTTCTCAGTTATCATAGTGTTTTCTAATCTAATCTTTTAAAAGTAACGTACGTTGCAGGATTTATCCTTGTATACCCTGTTTCAGACTTTGAAAGATTTTAATGTTTATCTTTTGATATTATAGTGAAGAAATTCTTAAATGCTTCTTTACTTTAATTGATATTCTCATCTTTTTATGCTTTTCATCATTTTACTGCTAAAAGAATCCAACGAGTGCATTATCCTGCCCTGTGAAAAGAATCTTTTGTTTCTGGTTTAGATTTTCATCTCTATAACATAGACCCCATAGCCCCATGGATGTGTAAAGCCCTTTCAGCCAACTCAACAAAAACAACAAAACCTTTTCAATCTTATTTATTTAACTAGCCTAATATCTTAAGTTCAAAACATATCTAAATCATACAGAGAGATCCCTCTCTGAAGCTGGTAGGGCTAGATTCCAGTTTCAAAGTGGTTGGATAAAGTTACCTCTCTTAGATTTCTTCTTTCCTAACAACCTCTAGGAATTTACAGAGCGTTAACAAGTCCCACCTTGACTGTCAAATTTGACGTGGCACCCCCTTCATTGGCTGCGGGGATGGGTGGGTCCCATCCCACACCTTTACCTTGGTGCACGCGAACTTGCATGTCTCCCAGGTCTGATGGTGGAGATTTCACGAGATCGATGGTAGAGAGGCCATGTGGCATCCCAAAAATGGATGAGCATTAAAAAACTTTTGGGTCATGATAGTGGTTTATCCCATGCTACATGGCACGATATTAATGGTGTCGCATGGCTAAAGGCCTTGGGCCAAAACCACTTCGCTCCCATGCGACAATAGTTTATGGTATTGGTTATACCATCGCCTCATGTGACTCCCATGTCACTTGCCACTGTGCCACCAAATGCCACTATGGACCTACCGATAGGTCAATCCACATCACCTCTTCCATGGCCTCCACGTCATGCTAACAACATGTACAAAAAAATACCCAAATTTTCTCAAATTTCAATTTTTTCTAGAATTTCATAATTTTGAAATTTTTAGTAGCGCTGCCATGGAACCCAAAATTAAGCTTGTCAATGACTAATTTAGGCATAGTGTGTATCTACTTGACCTCTACACCCAAACTTCGACACTCTAATGTTGAATTATCAACCAATTTCGCTACAGAAATTAAGGCTTTTGCCCAATTTTTCTCAATTCTTCATGGCTACACTGTAATTTCCAGAGTTCGACCAATTACAGGCCCAACACATGCATATTTAGAGATCAAAATTGGGGATTTTAACCCCTAAATTCGAATTCACCGAAATTACAAGAAATCGCCTCACACTTTTTCCTGGAAAAATATGACAACCACATTGCAAACATTCTCTAATCTTTAAGTCTGCAAATTTTAACTTCTACGTGCTAAGTCTAGCCCATACATGATAAGTGTTTGAACCTGTTGCTCTGATACCATTCTGTATTGTACCCATCCTTCCAAGCCGATTCCCGTCACTGCAGAAAATGGCTTATCCTACTAAAAATGAATTTAAAAATGCCTCCATACATATAAAAGAAAACCAAGGGGCAACGAGCCCATAACATTTACAACAAAATAATATGTTGATTTACCCATGCATCTACAACATTTATAAAAGCATGAATGCACCCAGTAAGTACACAAAAAACATACAACATTCAATAATTATTACACAACAAAATAATCATAAATAAACAACATATCACTAATTTGTTTATAACTATAACCCAACCGACTACAAATGAAGGATGAAACTCCTAGCCATAGTCACTACTGTTCCAAATATCAACATCAGACCACCCCTGAGCCGAGGCTATGATTCCACAAGGATATTTTTCCCTCTGGCTGTCCACTCTCCACACTCAACAACCCAAAACCCAGGTTCTACTCCTACAATAGTTTCAGTCCATCAACTCTCTCTTCCCCACAACTCGCACCACCCAAGGAATGTATCCCCTTCATTGCTCACAATCCCTTGGGTTGTACCATTCATTTATTGGGGCTTCCTGTGCACTTGGTTGGCCATGAATCTCTTAGCTAGGGACTTCATGAACTCTCAACTTCTTCGCGAGTGCTCACAACAACCTTCACAAGGTTCTTGAGCCATTCCCTCAATAGGAAAATGCACTACAGGATTACAACATGTGTTACATGCACACATGCCTAATTTCTAGCATAATACACAACCAAACAATGGATTCCCTCAAGCATATCATGGTTGGTTCTCTTCCCAACACTCAATTCTTTGTTGCTGCCCAAAATCTGCATGCAAAAAATGTGTTCTTTGGCCATATGAATTTCCTTTTCCCCAATTTAGTTGACTTCTCACTCTGCCCAATGTTGATTGTACTTCATCCCCATGCACCTCAATAACTATGGGATGTGACTCCTCACACCCACCCTCTTACATGAAATAAATGATTATCTTTGGGAACACTCAACAATAAATAGAAGGTATACACAAACATAATAATTCAGGAATGTGGGTTGGATTAATACCCATGAATAAAATGCCCCTTGGACCCCTTTCTCTTGTGGAATCATGCCCGCCCCATCGTTTTTATCCTTCTTGTATCACAACGAATAATTACTACTTTTATTAATTATTTTAATATTCATAATATATAATTTGACACTCGACCATATTAATTAGTATGTGATTTTTTCTCCAATCATATTGGCTCACCAACCTAATTCACATTTATACAATTATAACATAATTTGCGGGGATTAAAATTTGAGATGTTACATTACACAAAATGTTTGACAATAATAGTGAGTCGTGAAGTTAATTAATAAAAAAAGAACCATCATTCTTTATACAATATTCCTATGAAAGCGCTTTGACAAATACTCTTATATGCAACATACAAGGAGCATGGTTTTTGGATTAAGAAATCTTACCCAATTTCATAACAATGTATGAATGTTCATTTTCCTACTTACTTTGTAAGAAGAAAACCGAAAGAAGAAAACCTAGGCATGAAATGACCTTAGTAGTCTCGAATTTACTAACGTTTTCTATTTATTTTTTAAAATGCACTTATAAAGACTGCTTTAAATTATTTGCACCATTGAAATTTCTAAATTTCTAAAATATCCAATATGCAAATGTGCCCTTCATCTTCATAACATACTATATTTCTACAAATTGCAAACAAGTTATCTCATTTTTTTATGTAATTGTACACAAAAGCTTCTCTATGTATGTGAGGAAGAACATTTCATAGTAACGACTCATGACATTTTTGCAATTTCCAAATTTCTCTGGGAGAACATCTCACTCTAGAAAATAATCAAAAGCCACAAGTCAATCACATGTATATAATTTTGCAAAGGGAAGAGATTTGTAATATGGAAATGCATATATTAAGATTGTTATAAAGGAAGACATCAGAGAAGACATCTCTGATGTGAAAATGCATACATTGTCACTTGTTTCATCATCTAATTTAAATGGAGACACTAAGCATGCATTTCTCATTGAAGAAAGCACGACCCACACTAAGAGGGGGGGGGGGGTGAATTAGTGTGTGAACTATTCTAACTTTTTCTTCTTTCAAGTTACTAGTTAAAACATAATTGAACAGATTAATAACAATCAAATCATAATCACAATGAACACAGAGACACCATATGTTTGTATAAAATTTTGTATAATTGATATGAACATATGTGAAAGAGGATTTTCTTTAGCACCAACTATTTTTTTAGCACCAACTGAAATAAGGAGCACCAACCCCTCAGAGAGCACCAACTCTCAGCCAAGATCTAGCTTGGCACAAGACCCAACTTGCTGATAGAACTGAGTCTATCCAACTAGAGTTTATTCAATTCCAGTAGTAGTGATCCATTATAGAATCAATTCGATCTTATGATCAGAGGTATATCATAAGACACTCATCACCGCATTTCATATTCTCTATAATTCACATTTTCTTTCCTCTGATATCTTCTTGGAATCTGCTTCGGATTTTGATCTTCTGTTCTGAAGTGCAGAGACACTTTTGTTCTAAACACTCTTTCTTGATTATATACTCTTCAAACTGGTGTGAGATTTAAAAACATCGTGTCCTTTTATTTGAACCATTGTACCTTTTCATTTAAAATGATAATCTAAACTTTAATTAATATCATTTTTCCTTTTTATTCTTTATTCATATCTTCATGATTTATTCTCTTTTAATCATGACTGTGTACCGGTTCACTTTTGTCATGAGCTGATCACAGTCATGGATCGACTCATTAAATTGTACTCATGTTTCTGCTGCGTTCTTGGTTCACCAAAATACCATATTCGATCATATATCGATTCTCTGCATTTTTCTGGTGTAACTCTCTGTCAAATGAAATCTGTATGAGGCGCTCCCTTCAAACCATTTTCATATGACCAATAGCGTAGAACCATAGGCTCAAAAATTTAGGCAACGGATTACAATCTTCCCCTTTTAAATCTCTTTACCATATGACCAATGGCGGTGACCTCACGTTTAGGCGAGATGAGCGCATGAGCGCTTATCAATTCAATGACCATGATTCATTCTCCTGATGAGATGGACGATCGATGGGATTTCGACACTTCGACCTTCGGGTCTTCAAGACTTACAACATTACAAAACTCCCGATTACGATATCACCAAAACAATCAGACGGTTCACGTTTATATTTGCGGAGACAGATCAACGATCAACTTTAACCTTACACTTTATTCAATCGACGGTCGAGAATTCTCCCGAAGTGATATTCAGATCGAAAGACTCTTGTCCACTTCAGAGATTCCTCATTTGGGACTTCGGGACTCTGTCCTTCATGACTTCAACCCTTAGGCCCTTCGACACTTCGTCTCTTCGCGACTTTGGCCTTTCGTCCCTTCGACATTTCGACTCTTCATGACTTCGACCATTCAGCCTTTCGTCACTTCAACTCTTCGACACTTTGTCATTTCGGCCTTCATGATTTCGACCTTTCGACCCTTCGGCATCTCGGCTCTTCGCAAATTCGGCCTTCAGGACTTCGGGACTTTGGGAAAGTGTTGGTGGTAAAGCTCCCAAAAAAAAAACTTTCGGAGTGACTTAACTGCTTACATCACTTGATGACATGTCATGATCCCAGTAGCTACCATGTGTCGCTAATATTTGTGATCTGTACATACCTAAAATGTCGAATCATCTTGACACTTGTCTGTGTTTGATTGTGCCATGTGTCCTTGTTGACGTAGTTTGCTGATGTGGCATGCCAACAACAATCCTGATCCAACGATCCTCGTTCTCCCTTTGATCAACGACTGTGATAAAATCACGACTTTTCATATCGCGTGTTTGAATGTGACCCACCACTGGCTGTTCCAACTACCGATATTCGAAACTTTAGATCAACGGTCCACAGTCCTCTTTAATCCAACGGTCCATATCTTATCGGGACTTCTTCACTCTGCAAGTCAGGGAAACGTTGACCCTTCGCCATGTGCCCTCCTTGACAACAAACGATCCCGATCATTTCAGAACTTGTTTCGTGCACCTTCCTCCAGATCCAACGGTTTGACAAGAACTCGGTTTTGATCTGATGGCTGATGGGTATTCGAATATTTGAACTCACAACCTCTTTACCTTGCTTATCCTATTTTCTTCAGATCAATGGTCAAGATCTCTCCTTCTGATCGATGACTACGATCATGTCATGACCTCACTTATTGCAAGTTCATGCAACTCTGCTTTTGACTTTCCTGATCTGCGAGTCAACGAAATTCCAATTGCTCGACACATGTCCTTTGGCTCCAATGACTGGGATCATTTCACGACCTTGGAGTGTTGACTGACTCCTGGGCTTATCCTCCTTGCAGCTCCACTGGATCTAACCATTGTTGGTCCTTCATGATTTGATCCAACGGTCCTTAAGCTCATGGTCACCCATATGACCATCATCCGTTATATGATACAATCAACACTGTCAATTTCCTTGATCAGACGACTCCTGACACTTCTCACCTTTTCTGCACATTGATCAACTGTTCAGTGTTTTCACTAATCTCGACGACATCTCTACAATCTATTCTTCCTTTAGAGCTTGATCATTGAATCATTTTTGATCCTATCGCGATCAACAATAGTCACGGATTTTCTCTCTGTGCAATGTGCTATTCCTTCTGATATTTGATCTTTTGATTATTCGCTTCCCCTGTTCACTCTTTCGATCTATGCACACTGTTTGACATCTTTTGCTGGCTGATATACATGTTGATATCAATGACAATCTCATCTTTGGTAATTCATCGTTAACAACAGATCATCACATCAACTGTTGACATCAATGACAATATATCCAACACTCATGTCTATGCCTTGGATTCAATTTAAATGGAGACACTAAGCATTCATTTCTTGTTACTAATTATATATATATATTTTATGAGAGACTGAGACTATTTTAGTCATATTTTGTTGAGATATTAATTTTACCTATTATAAATTTTTTCTTAATGCAATTGTTGTGAAATACTTAAGCTTGTATAAAGTGTGGAGATTATGTAACATTATTTTTTACATTAATTTTCAATTTTGATATTTTTATAATGTAAGTAACTAATACAATGGGTGTTGTCTAGCTGTTCTACGAAATGGTTTTTTTGGCCGGAATCCGACGATATAAATTTACACGAATCACTATTTTTTGTTGTTCAAAATCCATTTTTGAATGCAGAAATGGATTCAACAGGATGAAAAACCCATGGGGCACTCGACTAATACAAAAATAATCACTCAAATATACGAATCTAGGAATTTCTCACCGAAATTCGGGCAAATGTCCCCATAAAAAATCATCATTTCGTAGAAGCTTTAGCCTACGACAATACAATACATGACTAACTTGATATGTAGTTTTCATTACTAATTGGAGGGAAAGACGTTACATGTATGAAAGAGACCATCTTCTAAGCTATGAAACGAGGGCGAAGTTTTAAAGGCATGCCATAGATTACACATGATTGTAAGGTAAACTCACTAAACCTATATTTATGAAATGTAACATGATTACTACATCGAGATGAAACAATATTGTTTGTAACTACAATATGTTCATAGAAAATATTAAAATGATTTAGGGGAAAAACAATAAATATATTTCATAAGGTTTATGGATTAAATGAAAGTTGTCATAAATCCTACCATTTTCCCATTAATATTAACGTATTATCAGAATATTTTAATTGCATATATATCACTTTTTTATGTTATGTTTATATAATCAAATAAATCTATTTTGTTTTGTCACCAAAAGAGCCATTTTGATAGTTTTTTCATGTTGCAATCTCAAAATTTTTCTTTAAATAATGTTCTGTATATTGGAGAATCTTTTGAAATTGAAAAACATCCTCACAATTTTAATTAAGATAGTGGCTACAAAATTAGTCATTCTTGAAAGTCTACTATCCATCATCTCTTTCAATAGTCCTTTCCCCTTTTTCTAATATATATTCATTTCCATGAATTCCTATTAGTCGTTCCCCCTCTTTCTAATATATATTCATTCCCATGGATTCCTATTCATGCTTCCTTGCTTTGCTTTCCTATCTGGTTTCTGATTTCTAATTTTTGGTCACTATAGGTAATCTCCTTGTCTGATTTCAATTGGGTTTAACTGGGGAGGTTGGGAGGAATGATTGTTATCCTCACCACCCGGGTTCAATTCCCTCAAGTGACATGTTGAACTCATAACAAGTATATATTGTAATGGCTCCTAGCGTTGTTGTTGATTGATCTTGTGCCTTGAAGATTCTAGAATTTAACCTAGGTACCATCCTTGAAATGAAGGGAAGTAATCAGGGGTTTTCCCTGGACTTTATAACATAGAAATTTTTTTCTCCTTCTTTGATATTTTAATTTTTAACCTCTATAGTCCTCACTTTTTTTTTTTCATTTTTATTCGTCTTCCTTTTTTTAGTTTTTTCCACTCATATTTAGTCCCTCCTTCTCTCATTCTCAGCCACTTCCCTTTCTCCTTTAAACATTCTTTCCACCTTATTTCTTTTTAAGCCTTCTTTCCACCTTGTACTTAATTTATTCCTTCTTTTATTTCAAACAACCATCCTCCACCTCTCCATTTCTTACAATTTTTTTTTTTTAAACCTTCTTTTCACCTTGCATTTAATTTCTACCTTCTATAATTTCTAAACCCCCCTCCATTTCCTCTTATTATTTAATTTCTTTATTCTAATTTTAACCCCTCTCCTTTTCATCTAAAATATTTAATTACCTCCCTCCTTTTCACCCCTTCTCTTGATCCTTCCCCCTCTCTTTTTCAATATCCCTTTATTTGGTAAATTATAAATTTATATTTACCTCTTTGATCGTAACTCTTTTACTTTTACTTTTTAATATTAATTAATTTATTTTGACTTTAAACGTTATCATGGTTAATTATGGAAACTTACATACTCAAAGAAAAACAAATAAAACAGAGTATTAAAAAAAACAATATGGACAATTTTTTTTTAAAAGGGAATGGGGGGATGCATAATTCCCAGAATCACCCCCCTCCTCATGCTCCCCTTGTAAACCCTCGTGCCCCTCCATTTAATTAGGAAACCATATGGAGTGGAGTAGAGGGGTGATGCAATTCTTGGAATTAGTTCCCCTCCTCACATCCCCCTTTAAACCACCATGCCCCTCCCTTTGGATAAGATACCACAAGGGGGAAGATGTAGTGAAATTCCTAGAATTCCCCCCCCTCCTCACGCTCCCCTTATAAGTCCCCATACCCCTCCCTTTGTATAGGTGGCCATTTCCTATATAAAAAAAGGGGCACACGGGTTTACAAGGAGGACATAAGAAGGGGTCCAACTCTAGAAATGATCTCCCTCTCCTGTAGACTTAGCATTCCTTATCCAAATGGAAGGTTCACCCCTCCCTTTAGAGACCCAAGGCCACCACTTACATGGAGCAATAACTTTACTACATTTAGGCAATGGTAGCATGTCCAAAGGTAGGGGCACATGTGTTCACAATGGAGACATGACGAGG